>CM021107.1:159162692-159386277 GCA_007115665.2 Sequoiadendron giganteum | reverse complement strand
CTTGTGTCCAACTAATGAAAAAGGGTTAATCATACCAATGAAGTCTAGACCCCATTGAGCAAAAGGTTCCTCCACTACTATGGGTCTTAGTGGCATAGCGGCATGTTGAATCTCTCCTGTGCAAATTTGTCCTTGATGACAATATATGGTACTCTAGTATCTTGGTGGTTACTCACTCAGTTGATCTACTTTCCTGATTGGCATATTTACTTCATAATTGTTACTATATATTTTGGTACTGATAATTTAACTCCATGTGCAGATCTTAGTCGAGGCATTCTAGTTACAAGTTCTATGATCTAGTGTTCAGGTGAAATGTTTCTGATTAGATAATTTGTGCCTCAATGATTCACTTGATTATATATTTTTTTCATAACATAGGGCATTGATCATTACTATGCTTATTGGCTTTGAGAACTTAACTTGTTTTTAGTCCTTATTACTTCTCAAGGCATTGACCATTATCTTTGGCACACTATATGGCATTGGATTTTAATGTGTTGGCAAATCGACCTTGGTTAAAGGTATAAAGTTTGATCTCTCATTAGCATTTGAATCGGGTCTCATCTTGGTTAATTCACATGGCTTAAAAACCGACAACAAAAACAATGTTTTGAGTATCTTTTTTGTCACATTGGAAGTGACTTAGCGTTGATTTATTGGGAATATAAAAGTCAATAGCCATTGACATTTGGTGGTAATATTTCATGGCACAATTTTGTCAGTATTTCTTATAGTCAACAATTGTCAAACGGTAATGAGTTTGCTGGCATGTGTTTGGTAAGACCATAGACATCAAAGGTCTTACCATGCTACCACTGATAGTTAGGCCAGTAAACGTGGTAGTGTAGTGGAAACCATTAGCGGCAAGCAAAATAGCTACTGCTACACCGTGGATTGTCATCAGGGAAACCGTGGTAGTGCAATGAAAATGGCTAGTGACATACAAGACGGCTAGCGCTATATCGCGGGCTGTCATAAGAGTAAATGCAGTAGCACGATGGAAACAGTTAGCGGTTAGCAAGGAGCTACTGCTATACTATGGGTAGTCCAAAGGGCGACCGTGGTTCAGCGGTAAGGAAGCAATGAATGTAGCAGAAAAAGTAAGTGCTAATCACCTCTATACCGCGGGTTGTCTGAAGGGAGACTGCGGTTGTGTGGTAAGAAAGAAGATGTCAAATAATGCCTGTCAACATCCAAGTCATTGATCTGGCTGTGGATTTCAAACATCATTATGAGTTTCTTTTGGATTATTATGATTGTCCTTTTGGACTTTAAACTACATCTCATTTCTGTAAAGGAATTCGTGTGGAAAGTAGGGAAAATGTTATGCTTCATTGTTTGAGGGTCTCGAAACCTACTCTGGCCACCACCATGGAATCATTCCTTTGGCTGTTTCATTGTTATCGTTGGCGTTCTGATCTTGGATAGTGTATGGGGGAGGTGAGAAGACCATTACTATGGTCATTTGGTGTGTCTGCTTCTTGTTGACTGGTGATGGGGCGAGATTGGAAGGTATTGTGGTTGTTTCTTCCTCTGTAGGACTCGTAAAATCCTTGTGACAACAACCTCATTATTTTTGTCAGGTATTCATCCTTAGTCCGGTTTGCAGATCCGTTACTTTATAGTCAAGGTTACTATGAGCTAAGTTTCTCTCTCTTATGCAAATTGAAAAATGAAAACGTCTATTCCTTTGAAGAGAAACGTCTGAAATGTTTATTTTAAAAAATGTGAATGCATTTCTTTTAAAGATCATCATGACAATTTTAAAAAGGTCTATGATTTCTGGTTGTGGGCAAATCATAATATCCTCGAATTTCTTTAGTTTCTTACCTGGTTTCATTGGTAACTGCTATTATATGCATTATTACTTGTTTTAGTTGTATTGTTGTTACTGATAGGGAAAGATGGATATTATTCTTGCTTTTAAAGATGTGTTCTTACTATTTTGGGTAAGCACTGCATGTGTAGGCCACTTGTGAAGAAAAGTTCAGCTACACCTCTATTCTTGGAACTATTGTCTATTCTTGTCAGAAAGAAAATTCTATCCCTCATGATCATGGTAACATCTGGAACTGTTACTTGACAGTAGTATTGTAACCTGAACATTATCTTTGTATACTGCTCTGAAAGTGAAAAAATAAGCAACAGTTGCAATACTTCCTAGAATGTAATGATGTAAATTGTAAATGGTTGAAAACAAAGAGATTAGGGTTTTATCACTACAGAAAAACCTAAAACCAAAAAGGGTAGTTATTTCATGTGATGAGTGAGGGTAATTATCCTTTGATGCAATTTTTTTTTGGAAAACACAATGTGTTGTCCATTCTGTAATTCTAGATTATGAAAGATTAAAAAAGAAAGAGTGAGAAAAAGAAAGAAAGGTCATATCAATGTAATGCAGATTGATGAGAAGTTGTATTGATAATGAATGGAATCCTGAAGAGTCATTTTTGACTTTTGAGAATTCTATGCATTGTCTGTCAAGAGGCACTTGATAGAAATAAGAGAAACAAAGAGATCCTATGTATTATTGTACGTTCTATTGAAAAATAGAAAAGGGGTTGGTGCTCCTTGAGTCGGTGCTCATAAATCAACCATTGAGGCTTTGTCAAAATAATTATTGAAATGAAAGATTGAAAAAGGTAGCAAGTTCAGGAGTGGTTTTTCTACCCCAAGAGGGTTTTCCACTTGGCATATCTTGTGTCTATTTGAGTTTTTGTGATTCATTTGGTTCAATGCTCTACTGATTTAAAATGTAATGTTACACTACTTTAATTTCAATTTATGTGATTGCATTCAAATACATGAATGATTCTATCATTGATAAATGAGAACATATATATAGTTCTTTTCAGTTTCAGTTAAATTTGTAAAAGAAGTTATTAACACTGATTCACCCCCCCTCTCAGTGTATTTTCACTCCAACACAACATTCTTTATTTTTCCAACATAAAATTGGCATTCACTGCAAGACTTTACTAATGAAAATGAATCATTGAATAGCGTTGGCCAAAAATAACCAACACATATAATTTTAATTGCAGTAGTTCTTGCAGAAAAGTGCCCTCCAGCTAGGGCATTGTGATATTGATCTAATATTATTTTGGCATGTTCCTCATTCTCGCACCTTAGCAGAACACCATTAAAATTTCTTTCGAAAAGTATTCCTTTTAAGAGAACATAACTTCTATTTTACAAATGATAGAACCGTCTCTTAAAAGAGGGGAGATTAGTTGAATACCTTCCTATTTGCATGAATTTTATCCTATCTTCTAGCCAATCGCCCTTAAATCTTTCTTCATTCAGTAACATAGGTTCCAAGGCTTCGAGCTCTATCACTAGTTCTTTGTTTTCGGTGAGATACTCACACAGTCCTTTTCCCTTCACAATCTTGACAGACCTGATCTCAATATCATACTCCAGAATCTTGGTCATCTAGTTAGCTCTTTTCTTGGTGATTTCTCCTTCCATAATATATTCCCACACACTAGGATGTGGTACACAAACAATCACCTTATTGTATGAGATCAAGTGCCAGAACTTCTTAAGCCCTTTCACGATAGCAAAGGCTTGCTTTTCTATAAAATTATACTTCACCTCATACTCCTTTAAGGTGCATAAGTAGAAAGCAACTGGATATTATTTTTTATCTTCATCATCCTTCTGCATAAGCCTGGTGGCAATATTGTTGATGCCACCAAAAACATACATGATAAAGTCCTTCGATAGGTCTGGGTTGATCAATATAGGGGTTGAAGAAATGACTTCTTTTATAAGCTCAAAATATTTGTTGGCTTCCATCATCCACTTGAAATTTTGATCCTTTTTAAGCATCAAGGTAATCTACCGAATGATCCCTGCAAAGTTTGCAATGAATCGGCTGATGAAATTGACCTTACCCAAAAAATATTGCACTCCTTTCTTGTTTACAGGTAGTGGAAGATCCTGGATTGCATTGACTCTTTCTGGATCGATGGAAATGCCCTCCTTTGAGAAAACATATCCCAATAGCTTCCTGTGGGGAGCTCCAAATACACATTTCTTCGGGTTTAGAGAAATCCCAAATTCTTGGCACTTCTGGAAGACAAGCTCTAAATGATCAAAGTGATCATCGACGGATTTGAAAAACACTGTCAAGTCATCCAGATAGATAAGTATAATCTTATGTATTAAATCCTTAAAGGAAATATCCATAGCTCTTTGAAAGGTTGCTCCAAAATTTGAGAGTCCAAAGGGCATCTTAACATATGCATATGTCCCCCACTTTGTGGTGAACGTTGTTTTGTGCTGGTCTTCCTCCTTTACCCAAATTTGATTGTAGCCTGAAAAACCATCCAACATAGAAAACATTTCAGAATGAGCTACGGTTTGTAGAATTACCTCCATAGAAGGCAAGGGGTAATGATCCTTTAGGGACACCCTATTCAAGTCTTGGAAGTCTACACACATTCCTATGTCACCATTCTTCTTCCAAACTAGCACTAGGTTAGACACCCAAGTGCTATGCTTGATTGGGAACAATATTCGAGACACAATCAATTTATTCAATTCTTGTGACATGAGTGACTCAATCCTGGGATTCACAGGCATCTTTCTCTAATGAACCGGTTTTGCTCCTTTTGATAGATCAATTGTATGATGAATAATCCCAAAATCATATCCCTTAATATCATCATATGACCAGGCTACTATGCTTGGATATTCCTCGCAAAAGTGCTTTAGCCTATATTTATTCTTTTGAGATACTTCCTTACTGACCTTGAGCTTTTTGTCCTCTCTGATATGGAAATTGGTATAATCACCTTTGTCAGCTACCAGTTTCCTTTTATCCTTCCTTACATCATCAGAATAAAAAAGACTCTCCAGAGTGACTAGGCCTCTGGGAAGCCTATTGGATTTCAACTAAATTACTTGATCCCCATAGGCTTTGGTGATCTTTGGTTGTAATTGGTTAGAAAATTCCCTAGATGACTAGAGAAATGACACAATATGAGCATCACTATCAAACACTTTCCAGTCTTGATCATCGTTTGGAACAACAGGTCGTACAATCACTCTCACTACATATTTAATTTTTAACCATTGGGAGGCTGGCTCAAACTAAGCCCTGACAATTGCCATATGTTCAACTTAGGAGTTCTTCTCCCTCAATATAGCCTTAATATTAAATGCCTCAAAGCTTTCAATAAGATCCCAAACCCTATACCGGTATGATCACACCCGTACATTCTTTGCAGTAGAAATCCCTCGGATTTGGTTGACCACCAATTTCGAATCTCCGAACACTCTTATTTGCTTTGGACCCATATGTTCTGCAAGGCTCAAACCATGGACAAGACCTTCATATTCTGCTTCATTGTTCGATCATGTGAACTGGAAGTGATAAGACCTCAAGGTATTTTCCTCGGATGAAGATGTAAAACATATTCCTACCCCAACTCATACTCTACATCTTGCTCCATCAAAGTGCAAAGTCCACAACTCCGAGGATGTTTCTCCTCTGGATTCTTTAGTAACTCTTGGCATAATCTGTCCTTCCTCGTGTATGACATAGGTTATGAGTCTAGTTGCATGATAATTTCCAAAAGGGTTTGTGTCTATAAACTCATTCAATAGATCTTCTTCATTTTCCGTCCGAGAGCTAGTTGCCTCTTCTTCCTCCAGAAATTCAACATTGAACCTTTCTTCTTAGGTAATTGAAGTATGCACCACTTCAAAGTTGAGCAAGGCCTCATCAGCAACATGTTCAAAATGCAAAGTTTCTGATAATAATTTTATCTTAGCTCCATGTTTGGTTCTCAAAATCAGGTGTAACTAGTCTAATGCTAGATATCCTCCAACATTTGTTGTGAATTCATGGGACAAACATATCTCGAATAGAGGAGGGACATCAATGAGTACAGTATCCTAATTCACAATGATACTGGAGCCTGCAAACAATGTCATAGGTAATCCCTTGATTACCCTAATAGTATCAACCCTATTTTTGTCTAGCTGCATGAATCCCTTGTTAAGAGGCTCATATTTTAACCCTAAAAAATCAACTACTTGCTTAGGCATGACAATGGTGCTAACACCAGAGTTGACCATACAATTATGCAATAGATTTTCGCTAATGATAAACGTTAGAAAGAAAGGATTAGGTTTAGGTTTACTCTCTTTTTCAGCTTCAAGCTATTCATTAACACTTTATCTAGGTCCAGCTTGGATATCTTTTCTTCACTGGACTGCCCCGACATCTTCACATCTTCCTCTCCCGACAATGCTTTCTGTAATAGCAGCTTTTGCTCCAAAATTGCTAGGATATCCCACAAGGAAACATTGGCAGAGGAATTTTTCAGTTGTTCCACCATATTGAACTATGTTCGTGACTGATGAGTCATGATTGCTTGCTCCTTCTGCTTCACAACTGGTGTATCTGGCTATTTAAAAATGGTCGAGGTGATCATAGGATCTTTTTCCTTTGGAGGAAATGGATTCAAAGAGCTGGGAGAAGCCGCCTTAGACTGTTGTGGGACTGATGACAGTCCTGCCAATGGATTGGGTGTCGATTGAGATGGAGCATTGGTTGGAAAAGATGTGAATTATCTGGTGTTTCTATGCTTTGAACATGTTTTGTAGTCAGATTGCACTTGGGGCACTTGAGTTATAGGAATGTCATTCAGAAATACGAATTCTTCTCCTTCCATCCATGAAAAGAGCACTTGGTCTGGAACTATGTCTAACTCTTGCTCTATGGACATTCCTTGCACTTGAGCAGTGAGGATTGCATTATCCATTTGTTGAGAGGCATATGTCTGGTTTTCGGGATCAGGTGTGCTGCTTTGGCTACGTTGCTCCACTATCTTCTGTTGCAAATTTCCCCGCAGACAATTTTGGAGCATGTATGCATCATTACAAGGAAAACACCATGAATTAGTTTCTTCGGCTAGGTTATTTTGTCTTGCCACTAGCTCTTTACTTGAACTAGGATGGATGGTCTGCATCGACAGGGTCACTAGAACAACTTGGTTATTCGGGTGAGTTTGAGTATTGTCGCGCAATCTATCTTGCCATTGATTTGATTGGTAAGGAGATTTTATGCCTTAATAATTTGGTAAGCTGACTTTTGATAGCTATATTGCTGCCACTTCATGGTAGTCAATTCATTTGTCATAGCCCGCATCTATTCTCTCATCTCGTTCATCTCGGTCGTCATGGGGTTAGGCACTAGAGCTACACTCGGTGTCGTTCCCAAGTACACGTAGATAGACTAGGGAGGAGTTGCAAGAGAACTGGTTGAAGTTGCCTCAACTTCCGTAACATTGAATTCTGGGAACAATGGAAGGATGGGTCTTGGGGCTAGCTTTCCAACAACAATCAATTTGTTCTCTGTAGTGACAACCAAACCATAAGCATCAGGCAAATTATTTCTGCCCAAAGCTTGAAGCATCATGGAAATATTGACATTAATCATCTTCAAGTAGAACATGAACGCCAAATCAGGAGGCGACCAACTACCAACTGGGACTCTCTACCAATTTGAATGAAACCGAGCATTGAAATCAACAAGATCCTCATTAGGAGCTTGCTTTATGCTAGCTAGCTGATGATATAGTGATGACCTATCACCAACATTTGAAAAATGCTCATAGAACGGGGTTCCAAGATGGTCCCAAGTAGCAATTGTGTTAGCTAGAATTCTATACCAGTTCAAAGCCTTTCCTCGGGACAAGGCGACGAGTAATCTTAGAGCTACGTTTTCGTTAGAAACCCCATGCACTAGACATATGTCTGCTACATCTTACAAGTGCTCCATCAAAGTCTTTGACTCATCTCCAAAAAACTTAGGAATAGCTTTTAAAGTAGAGCACGAAATGGGAGCCCATGCTGTGGGAGGTACCGACGCTACCAAAGGACTACCAACGTCCAAACTACATAATTTATAATGACCATAGGTGCAATAGACGAAGGAGAAGGGGGAGGTAAAGGACTACCTTGCCGACCTCTCAGGTGAACAAAAACTAACAGTGGTACAAGTAGGCCAGGGAATCTTACAGTTTGCAACCTAGCTATAGGCCTATGGCTCATACACACTTATATATTAAGCGAACGTGCTAGTTCGCATCCCACTAGGCATGCCAGAAAAAGAATTGTTGATGCAAAATTTTGCAGAGAGCAGCAGTCTTATGGGAAACTTATCTATTGGGGGACATTATCTGCTTAGCTAAGTGACCTCTGAGTTTTATCGAGGTCAACTCTTCATTTTAGTGGGGGAGGTAAAGGGTTAGGAAGATAACCGAAAATGTTAAATCTAGACTAAAGGAGATGCACCAAATCATGAACGAATTTACCTGGATAGTGCTAGATGCAAAGGCTCGAACCACTAAATGTTTTTTATTAAATAAATTTTCTCAAAAGCACTTTAAAACATAAGAACACCTTCTAACTGCATAGCATAATCTACTACAACTTCGACCAACACAGAGGAATCGAAAACATGATCTGTATTTATTAAGCTATATAAGATCACAAAAGATGAAGAACAAGCATTCATATATTATAGGAAAATAATTGCACAATCTAACCATTTTATCAAAAACATGAAAACAAAAAAGGCTGAATTGATTGGCAGAGTCTGCAGATTTCAAGTTCAATAAAATATTACAAAGGCCATTCCTAGTGCTCAGGAGTTTTTATCTATCTAACAACAACCTAATAAAAGAGAAGCAGGGTTGTTTATATAGGCCACCCCACCACCTGAAAACCACAGAAAAAGACGCCTTGATCAGACATCGACACCCTAGATCTTCTTGAGCCGCCACCGAATAGAAAGATCATTCAACAGTGTGCCAACAAAGTTGTCTCAGAGAAGAGAAGGTCATTCAACAACATAAATGAACACGTGAGATCAAAGAAGAAAATGCGGCAGCAAGAGAGAAAATTCAGCACAGGAAGCAACTCCTAGAAAATCGACGAACAAGAATATGCCACATGTCGAGCAAAAAAAGCCTGGAAAAAGAATGAGAGATGCCCCAGGGAAAAGCTCTAAGAGGAAGCCACATGGGCGATGCCGAGCAAAGATAACTACATAGTGGGCACAAATCAGAAAATGACCAAAGAAATCCACGCGTCATGCACACAGAACTCGACAAAAGAAAAGCAATACGGAGTGGCATGAATCTCTATTTAGAGGCCATGTGGCAAACGACGAAAAATTTAAGAGCGATAAAGGACAAGTTGAAGCCATGAAGGAAAGATAGCGGTTCATGAAATAAATTTCACACTAAGCATTTGCATTTTTATCATCATTAGGCGGTTTATTGCAATAGACAAGAAAGACCATGATATGAGGTAGACCAATGGTGTGCAATGTCGTGCTTTTTCCAAAAAAAGAACAATCGCAAACAAGGATTTTCGTGACTTATATTGAGGAACCCAATTATTCCAAGTCTTTTTTTTGAGACAAACAACAAACAACAATCGCAAGAAAACATGTCATGACATGTTGTTTCTCCTCTAAATCCTATTGTGAGGACATCCTTGAGGTGGCTGGTGACATGACAACTTCAAAAATATAAGACAATCATCATGATATGTCGTTGCTCCTCTAAATCTTGTTGCGAGGACATCCTTGAGGTGGCTAGTAACATGACAATTTCAAAATATAAGACAATCAACATGATACGTCATTGCTCCTCTAAATCCTATTTCCAGGACATCCTTGAGGTGGCTAGTACCATGATAATTTCAAAAAGATAAGACAATCAATCAAAAATCAAGATATGTTTATGTACCATTGTTGCTCCTCTAAATCCATCATAGGACATGGTCGAGGTGGCTAGGTACATGGTCATATCAAATCATTGAAAAATAAATGATTTTTTTTTGTCAAGACATGTGTGTCAGATATTTGTTTGTTTTCAAAGGTTGACTTGGTGATGATGGGGTTGACTAGTCATTCTTTAGGAAGGACACATCTTAAAGAAGATTGAAATGTCGAGTTTGATTATTGCCAAAGTTGGGATTTAGGAAGGACACATCCTGAATGATGACATGATAAGGTCAGAAGTCAAGAAGGACCCCTCTTGAAGACCCGTAGTTGACACAAAAGAGTCTGATGTCAAGGACACATCTGAAGACTCTCAAGTGCTTGATTTGATAAACTTGATGTTGATTCAAGAACTTTATCTCCTGAATAAACTTTTTGACAGAAAAGAGTTTGAAGTCAAGAAGGACACATATTGAAGACCCTTAAATGATTGATTTGATGTTCATTCAGGAAATGTATCTCTTGAATAAATTGTTTGATAGGAAAGAGTCTGATGTCAAGAAGGACATATCTTGAAGACCCTTAAATGATTGATTCGATGTTCATTTAGGAACTGTATCTCATGAATAAATTGATTTATAGGAAAGAGTCTGACGTCAAGAAGGACACATCTTGAAGACCCTTAAATGATTGATTTGATATATTTGATATTTATTCAAGAACTGCATTTGCTGAATAAATTGTTTGACAAAAAAGAGTCTAACATCAAGAAGGAAACATCTTGAAGACCCTTAAATGATTAATTTGATAAATTTGATGTTTTTTCAGGAACTGCATCTCTTGAATAAATTGTTTGATAGAAAAGAGCATGATGTCAAGAAGGACACATCTTGAAGAACCTTGAATGATTGATTTGGTAGAATTGTTGTCGATTTAGATTGTTTTGATTGTGCGTAGTTTATGACCTTGTGTTCTAATCGTTCATTGTATAACCGTGTGATATGACCAACATGAGAAAACCCTAAGAGGATTGAAATCTAGGGCATTAGGGGCTATGAAGCCTTGCCTACATTGTACATGCAGAGACCACTTAGGTCAACTAGAGTTTGACTGAAAAAGATTTGTTTTATTTGATGACATTTGACATGTGTGATATTGAATGTGATGAACCCTAATGGACTGACCTAGTGTGCCCTCAAGGGCTCATCGATCAATGGAATTGCCTATGTCATACATGCAAAGACCTCTTAGTTTGACACAACCTGACTTTTCTTTATTTGACAAAGATTAAGTCATGATTTTATTTTGTTTTATTTGACAAAACTAGAAGAAACAAACCTAATGCCTCAGGGGCACATCGACAAATGACCTTGCCTATGTCAAGTCGTAGAGGCAACATAGTTTGGCATGAAAAATATTGACATGATAGATGTTGACTTTGTTTTTGTAGTTTTTTTATTATTTGGGTATTTTTGGGATTTTGACATTTTTTCGAATGTTTTTGGGTTTTTGACATGTTTTCTGAATCTTTTTGTATTTTTGACATATTTTTCGAATGTATTTATATTTTCCAAGTGTGTTAGGTCCTGAAGATCTAGAGGTTTATTCCACCAAGAATGAGTGTTAGGTATTTTCCCCAGTCAAGTACTGTGTGGGATGGGATGATAAGATAAATTTTGCACAAGTTGTTGCAAGCATCAACCGATCTCAAGTCATAGGACTAACAACTACTCTTATTGTGGGTTTTGTAGAATGAAGGAGGGATAGTTATATTAATATGGGTGAAGGTGAAAAGACCATGTGAAGTGATAGTAGATGACAAAGAAAAGATGGACTACACATGGCGCCTGTTTGCTAGGTTTTCACCATGGTATTCACCCAAAGTGCCATCAAGATGGTTTTCACTGTTGGATGGATCATTTCTCTTTAGTATTTTTGATATTTTCTAAAAAAAATTGTGTCACCAAAATGCTTGTTTGCCAGGTTTTCATCAAGGTAACGATTTTTGTGTTTTTTGTGTTTTTTTTTGTATTTTTTATGGTTGTTACTAAGCTCTCTGAAGGTATGTGTAAAACTTGTGCAGGTGCAAGCTGCTGATAGGCTCGGATAATGGTTCTCCCTCTGGAGTAGACAACTAATATGCGTTAGAACCAAAGGAAGTTGTGATGACATAAGGGTCGAGCCAGTTAGGCTCAAACTTACCAGGTTTATCTCAGTTTGCCTGGTTTTTGGGATTCTGCTTTAGTACCAGGTCGCCGATATTAAAATGTCTAACCATGACCCTCTTGTTGTAACTTATGCAAAGACAATTTCAATATGCTTGTGAGTGAGTGAGTGCTTTCTATCTTCGCTCATCCAGTAATTCCATCTAATGCAGCCTAGATATCCTGTACTCTTCATCATTGATTAACCCTTTCATGGACACTCAGAGAGAGGGGACTTTGAAATCAATGGGGAGAATAGCCTTTGAATCAAAGACTAGGGAAAATGAGGTGGCTCTAGTGGTAGTACAAATGTTGGTTTGATATGCCCATAAGGCAGGGTTTAGTTGGATGTGCCAGTCACAGCGTCATTAACGATTTTATTAAGGATTTTAATGATGGTTTTATTGGATGCCTCAGCTTGATCATTTCCCTATAGGTAGTAGGGAGTGGAGAAATAGTGTTGGATGTGGAATTGTTTGCACAATTCACAGACATCTTGGTTTTTGAAGGGATGAACATTATCAGTGATCATGGACTATAGAATACCATATCAACAAATGATGTAATTAAGAATGAAATTTGTGATTTGGTTGTCAGTGATGTAGGTAAGGGGGATGGACTCTACCCATTTGGTAAAGTATTAAGTGGTGATTAGAATGAATTTATGGCCATTTGAGGAAGTGGGGTAAATTTTTTTGAGGTCAAGTCCCCATTGAGAAAAGGGCCAAGTCGAAGTGATGGGCCTTATTTCCTATGCTAGAGCATGAATGAGATCCCCATAAAATTGACATGCTTTGCATCTTTTGACAAATCGGTATGCCTCTTGTTCCATAGTTGACCAATAGTATCACAACTGCACAATATTTTTGGCTAAAGTAGGACCACTGGAGTGGGCACCACAAATTCCTTCATGCACTTCGCATAAAGTTGTTTGTGCTTTTGTATTATCGAGAAATCAGAGTAGGGAATTGTCAAATATTTTTCAGTATAAGGTATTCCCGATGATGGCATAACAAGAGGCTTTTCAGATAAAGTTCTTATGTTGGTTACTAGATAATTTGTCACGTAAAATATGAGAATGAAGGTAATTATAAGTATCTAGGTACCAAGGTGACTCAAGACCAACAAGTTCACATACCATTTCAGATTCTGGGATGTCAAAATCTAGGACCAATAGTTTTTCCACTAAGAACTTGTATTGTGACACGTTGTTAGGTATGTCCAAGAGTGATCCAATGGTTGCCATGGCATCTATTGCTTTGTTTTGTATGTGGGGTATTTGATAAAAGGTGACGTTGACAAAGTAAAGCTTGAAGGTTTCAACCATTTTCTTATAGGGAGTCAATTTATCATACTTTGTGTCATAGTCATCATTGACCTGATTGATGACTAACTGTGAATCTCTGAAGACTTGTATACTTTTGATCTTCCACTTGACCACCATACACAATCTGGTTAATAGGGCCTCATATTCTACAATATTATTTATATAAGGGAATACTATTCTGAATGATTTAGGTATTGTTTCACCTTATGGGGTGATGAACAATACCCCAACACCTGATCCATGATTGGTATAGGATCCATCAAAGTACATCTTCCATACATCACTTATCTCAACAATGAAGAGTGACTCATCTGGAAAATCAATGATGAGAGAATGGTTGGCTTGTGTTGGCATGTTTGTGAGTTGGTACGCTATTACCTATCCTTTGATTGCCTTGTGCTCAAAATATGGGATGTCATATTCACTAAGTACCTTGACCCATTTTGCTAACTACCCTGTTAAGACTGCTCTACTAAGAAAATACTTAAGTGGATCAATTTTAGCTATCAAATTTGTTTGATGGTTCAACATGTAATGCCTTAAATTTTGTGCTGCAAAGAACACTGTTAGGCAAGCCCATTTGCTAATGATGGATTTTACTTTGGTAGGATCAACTTTTATGCCTCGATGAGATGATGTATCCTAATAATTTTCTGGATTTTACCCCAAATAAACACTTCTTTGGTTTAAGATGGACCTTGTATTCTTCTATTCATTGATTTTTTTTGTCTAAAACCTTTAGATGATAAAAAATGGTTAAGGACTTTACCAGGAGGTCATCAACACAATCTTCCATTAGGGTATGCATTAAGTCATTAATTATTATAGTCATTGCTCTAGTATGTAGCTCCTACACTTTTCAATCCAAAGGGCATGATGTTCCAACAATAGGTACCCCAGGGACAAGCGAAAGTTGTTTTACATTGGTCTTCTAGAGAAATATGAATTTTATTATGGCTAGATAAGCCATCCATAAGGGACAACATATCATATCCTACTGTAAGATCCATGATCATGTCAATGTTGGGGAGAGGAAAGTCATCCTTAGGAAACATCTTGTTTAAATCTCTGAAGTCAGTACATATGCAAATTTTCCCATTTGGTTTTGTGACCGGTACCAGATTGCAGATCCAGTCTACATAATCAATAGACCTGATGAAGCCAACATCCAAGATTTTCTTTAGTTCTATCTTGACCAACAAGGCAATTTGTGGATGCATTTTCCAAAGTTTTTTCTTTACTAGTTTAACATCTGGACTCAATGGCAGGTGATGTAATACTAGCTCAGGATCCAACCTAGGCATGTTGGTGTATGACAAGGAAAAATTACCCTTGTGCTATGTGAAAAATTCTTGGAATTTGGGTTTTTCTTCTTCTATCAAGGAAGTTGCTAGTAACACTATCTTAGGATCATCAATTGTGCCAATGCTGACCTCTTATGTATCTTCAATTAGCATCGGTGATTTCTCTTGTGTGACGAGGAGAAATTTCAATCCTCCATCCTTAAGTGCCTCAGAGAGGTTTTCACCTTCAGATACGCCCTTTTTTTTTTACTTTTTAATGATCAGAGGGTGCCTCACGGTTTTCACTCAAAGATCTTTTCTTTTTCTTTTTATTATTATTTTTGTGATTGGAGGGTGATGCAGTCTCCCCGAAGTACGCTTCCACATCAATTTCTATAGTGAATCCAACTTTATGGTCTCCTTGTGGCATTCCTTCTCTCAGTCCCATGAACTCAATAATAGCTTTGTCGTTCTCAAAGGTATCCAAAACAATAGAACCTTGTTGGTCCCAGTCAATCGGTTGTGGGTAGACTATGGAAATTCCATCATTAGTATTTACAAATTATGGGGAAGAAACTAATAATGTAAGGATTGAGATATTGTCTCAGATGTTGACACTCATATAGTTAGCTACCTTAGGGATAGGTGTGTCTAGATCAGGGAAATTTTTATCTAGTTCATAAGTGTTAGAGGCATAGGATTCTCATTCCCAGTTGTTAGAATCATTTTCATCATAAAAATCATTGTCGGAATCCTCTGATGTCTTGATACATTCAAAATCACATACTTCCTTATTTGAAGGAAATTTAGTTTTAGTGGTACCAATCTTCAGCGGCTTCCACCCTAATCTAAGATTCTTCCCCCATTTAGTAGGTATGTAGGGTTATCTTCCATTTTTGTTTATGCCTAACCCATTGGTGCCATCATAACCATTTGATTGCATCATTAGAAACCCTTTACGATATTTACTATGTTGGAAGTGGTGTCACCTCTTCTTTATAGATCTAGTCAGACACATCTTCAATATCTTCGTTCTCAAGGTCTCCCCATTTGATGAAAGTAGTGTTAGGAGGTACATGAATCAAGACCTTAGGTTCAATGTTGTAACATGAATTTCTATATGTCTTTGGTAATTTTGGCATCATGGTAATGCAAAAGGTATTGTTCATGTTGTATTCTCCACATCCCTTGATTTGGATCTAGATTTCACGGTCTAGGGATTTGACACTGGAAGCAGAGGATGTGGATGAAAATGAATGAGTAGCATTAGATGTCCTATGGAGTGTTGAGGGATCAATGTATTTGGCTGAATTTGAGGTTGAGGCTTCATGGTTAAGCGACACCTGATATTTAGAGACTCCTCATAGGCTAGTGCAATACTCAAAGGGATCACGATCACTTGGGATTATAATCTCGGTGTCGTTGAAGGGAAAATTTAGGCATTGATGATATGTGGAGGGAATGAATTTTATGGCATGAATCCATGGTCGACTGAGAAGAATATTATAATGGATTTCTAGATCCAATACGTGCAAAGTGTTGATGGGTTCTTTTGCACCTTCTCAACATAGGAAACACAATTTCCTATAAAAAAGTTGCAGAAAATTATCCCAAGGTCTTTCGAGTGTCAGGTCATGACAATGCTTGGAATAGTTCAATTGGTTGAGGTGATTTGATGGTAATCACAGGGTGACCTTTATGGTTTACAAAGCATGGGAAGTGGATTCTGCAAATGGAGTTTCAAAGTGCTGGAAATAAATGAATAGTGGATGCCCACTCAAAACAACAAGCTGAAACTCACCATGTTCATCAGATTTAGTATTGTTGTGATGCTTGGAATCCTACTCTAACAAGGGACTAAAAGAAATAGAAAAAGAGGAAGGGTTGTGAGAAGCTATTCTAAACCTAAGATATGAATGAACAATAATAATGGAAGCTACTACAATAGACAAACTTACCTAAAATAGGTTTTGATTGACCAAGAGAACCTATAGCTAGACAAAACCAATGCAATCTTCTAAGGTTTGCAGATTTTCAGATTGTGTATTCACTTCATGAACATACAATTGAACTACGTTGCAACAATGAAATAAAGAAGACCAAGCTAACTTTACACAATAGTTTGGCATCGACAAATGCCAAAAGTATGGGTTGGAAGTTCATCAAATACCACAACAACAACCGTTATCAAAGCCATTCAAGAAACTACAAGCTAAATCTAACATGGAGGCTGAATCATACATGCATAATGAACAAACTCAAAAGAAACACCCAAATTCATGCAATGCTTCTTTTTATTGCTGCAAAATTCCTTTTACACCAATTCCTCCACACTTATAAATGAGGAGAAAACCCCTATTTATAGTTTTCCAAAGCCCAAATAAATAGCCAGGATTGATTTACATTATGTGGCCCATATTCAATACAAGTTAGGGTTTCACCAACCCCAAACATATAGGAATATAAAATATAACCTTGTCTTATCCCTATTTTTTGATCTAGTGACCTTGGCATTGTAGCAATTTTGTCTTCTAGTTGTCTTTTGTATTGTAGATGAAAATGCCAAAGGTTTCCCCTTGTCTGATGTGTTTGTTGCATCCTTTCAACCAATCAAGTGTATCCTTTTGCTGATTAGTGTTGTTGAGAAGCAGATGTACTGATCCTGATCCGGGTGGATAGCTCCTGACAAATCATGATCATCTTGGTGGAGAATAAAATAGCTCCTTCTAGCTCCCGCTTGTAAGCACCTCCTAGCACTAACCTCCTTGATATAGGCCTCCTTCTAATGCCAACTTTGTTGATGGGTGCTAGGAGGAGAGGTGGGAAGAAAATGAATGGTGATGGGAGCAATGTGCTTTTTCCTTGTTCAGCTTTCTCAATGGGCCTCCCTAACAGACTCGTAGTAGGTTCCATGAATCCTGCATACACAAAGTGTAATAAGTGCTTTCATATGTAAATTAAGGCAAATGTTAGTCAAATCTTGCAAAATCATTGTTAGATCCATCCATGCATCATTAAAAGATCATAATATTCATATTTGGAGCTCATTTGGACCATAAATATAAATGCAGGTTCAGGGGTGTGGGTTTCCCTGAGCTGGAAGTTGTTCGGAGTAGCTAGGAGTAGGATGACACTGAGGCCACAGAGACTCGTAGGGAGCCACATGCAGAAAAAATTTCTTCATGGTGAACTTGGCGATTAAATTCCATGTGAGGTGCTTCAACAAATGCAAAAATTAATTGCAAGGCACTTGAACTTGCTAGGTTAAGCCTAATGTATTTGTTGGTCCAAGGCATGTGAGCACCATAGGGTGGAAGGACAACAAACAACGAACGACATGCAACCAGCGGATGGTGGACGATGGATGGTGGACGACAAATGGTGGACAACGGATGGTGGATGGTGGACAACCTTCCATAGGGGTAGACCTAGAGATGACAAATGATGAACGAACAATGGATGACAGATGGCGAACAACCAACGGACAATGGATGAATATTGGATGGTGGATGATGGATAGAATTTCATAGGGGCAAACCCACAGACAACGAACGTCAAATGACAAAAAAAATTCCACAGGGGCAAACCCACAAGCGGTGGATGAAGGAAGACAATGACCCTCCGTCCAGACCCACAAGTGACAAATGATAGATGGATGATGGAAAACAGATGAGCGACAAATAGCTAGCAGATGGAAGATGGTGGACAACCTTCCACAGGGGCAGAAATGCAAACGATAGATGATGAACAAACAACGAACGACGAACAAAAAATAGCCAACAGATGGTAAATGAAAGAAATCCAATAAACAATGGACATACAACGAATGGAAGATGGTGAACAACCTTCTTGTGGGGTAGACCCACAAACACTTGACTTAGTGGTTTTACCATCTTGGACCTCAAGTCCAAGATCATTGATAAAATCTACGCAATGCACAATTCGAGACGGTCATGAAGGCTTCATCATTGACAACAAAAGGGCTACAACGGTTGTGAAGTCCACAATGTGAGGGGAAGTTAAGGGTCAGCCACCCTAAAAATGATATTCCTCACACGGAAACACGCACATGACCGCCCGCAAAGGAATTCCTATGGACAATGATAGAGGGGTGACGACCTGCAAATAAATTCCCAAAGGACCTATAGTGACCACCAAATTCTTAAGATGTGTGAGGGATATAAGAATTCAAAATACATCAAGACCAGATTAAACCAACAACTTATCCCCTTCGAATCAAACATCCAAATCACTCGACACTAATAGAAGATCCTCACCATACACTTTGAAAATTGATTATAGTTTATTGAAGAAATACATAGAATAGCCCTAGACAATAACATGATTGTTGTGCACATGAACATGCTCAACAGAAAACACAAGGGGACTGCGAGCAAAGCAACAACAAAGTGGAAGCAAAGAAAAAGTGAATAGAAATCAAAACGCCTAAACTAACCAAAGTAGGAAAGCGAAAGAAAATAGAAAGGAAACTACTCTAAAGTAGACTAACGTATAACAAACAAACCTAACCTAAAAAAAGTAGGAAAGCGAAACCATATGTACACAAAACCTACAGTACCCAAAATGAGCTATATACAAAGATATTCATAAAGAATGGCATTTAGGCAAGGAAAACAAACATTTATGCCTGTTGGATTTTTTAATGCATGCACAAGAAAAAGGGAAATCATTATGGTTCTAAGCCATGTAGACTCATCCTTGTATTCCTAAAAAAGAATATCAACATAATAGCATTCGAATTCAATAACATATACAAGAATAATCAATAGTTGAGGTGACTCATTAAACCCATGATCAATCCATAAACAAGTCTATCTCCCCTCGTTTCCATAATCAAAATAATAAGCATGAACATCCATTAGAGAAAGGAAAGATGAAACCTAGATGGTGTCATGTGAGGGTAGTTGTATTGGAAGGTTGAGATGGTGCATGGCCTCGTTGGTTGCTATATTGACAACCTCAGGTGGACGTAATGGATGGTGCAACATTCCTCTTGCTTTATAGACTTGCAGACAACAATAAAATTGATTAGGTAGTACACATTGTGAAGAAAAATTCTCAAATGCAAGGAACCTTGTACTTGATCCCAGACTTGCAAAAGGTTGGGAGAACGAGGCAACAAACACCCCTTCCAAGATTCTAGTGGGACCTACAACCTTCATCGGATGTTCTTCAAGGAGATACACTTCATCTCATTGATCCTTTGTAATCCAAGGCTCTGCTTGATTTTTGTCTTCAAAAGGCAACACATTGTCCCATTTCAGTTCCCTTGTGTTGACCTCAATTTTTTTATATTTCATGTCATAAAAGCATGACATACATGATTTTTTCCTATCACAGCTCTTGGAGTGTGTAGGAGGATCAACAATAGTTAAGATGGAGGGACTCCCAATTGCAACATATAATTGGTAAGGCATATCATCTTTATGGGCAGCTCCCAAGACATCCTCGCCTTGGTCCTCTTCTTTTTGTAGTTCATATGGCTCTCTAGGTTGTTCACTCATTTCCTCTTGATCATCGTCACTGTAGATGGAAAAGGAGTTCCTTTCCCAAACCGGGAGCTCTAATGTTTCACCGTCTAGAGGTTCTGGTAAGATGTCTTCCTCACTGCCATCTTCTGAAATGAATTATTCCTTAGTGTTGGCATACTTCTACAATATAGCTCCCAATAGAAAGAAGTTATCAATTGATGGAACCTCCCCAAGGGGACCAGAATCCCATGCGTGACCTCCTTCTATGAATCCCTCATGAGAGTAATCATCAATCACGTATGGATTATCTAGAAGAGGGAAGGACTCTTGATGTTCAATGGACAATTTTTCCATTTGCTCTGCTTCATCATTTGGAGGTTCGAGACTATTCATTCTTCTTTTGTTTCTGCCCCAAGACATTATTGAGGGCTACCTTTAGCTAATTTTTTTCTTGGTTCTGAATCTTGGCCCTCTAACTCAATTCTTGAAGCAACAACGGAAGGCAGGGTACTTGGTTGCTCCACTTGTTCTTGGACTTGCTCGATGGCCTCTTGACACAACTCACACAAACTTTGAATGTGCCATATCATGAAGTTTACACCAATTTGGCAGAAATAACACTTCCAATTCCACTAGGCATCTCATCTCTAACCAATCCCTTGTGAGTCTTAACTAGAGCTCATTATATCTTTCAACCACTGGATCTTCATCAACACTTCAGAAGGAAGTCTGATGGTAAACAACCGTGACTTGTGGTTTTTCCTACTCCTCCAAATATTCTTCTCCAGTTGTCTGATTGTTCCCATCCATTATGAATGGGTCTTTGAATTCCAATTGACTAGAGCTTTCATCATTATTTTTTGTTGTCCCCATACTTTCAATCTCTTCTTCTTTTTGTTCTTCGGTATTTCTGTTGGCTTCCCAAACATACAGTGCTACAAATTTTTCTGATTCATTTTCTATATATTATCTTTCAACTGTTAGTTGTTCTTCTTCCTAAGTAGAGGGTTTTTCTTCACCTATTTGAAAGAGGTTTTTTAATTCCTCTCTAACCAATATTTCATCAAGGCTCCCTACTATCCCAAGGAATCCTACTCCTTCCTTTTGATTTTCAGCCTCAATGTCTACTGTTACAACACCTACTTCTGCAAAATTTATTAATTCAACTTCATTATGTTGTCCTCCAAATTTTGAATTCCCTCCAACCTTAGTGGATGAATCCTCCCATTCAAGATTTGGCTTCTCTAACTTGTCCAAAAAATTCCTAGCTTGGGAAATGATGCTTGCACATGATAGACAAGTAAATTCTGAGTGAAGTGAATTATGGAATCTGCACCAACTAGACATGAATAACTCCTCTAGTATTAGTCCATCCTTGCTACCCAAGTGTTCTTGGATCAACTCCTTGAAGACCTTGGTTTCCATGTTAGCAAACTCTTCCTTTGAATCCGTAGGAGCTAAGGGTTGATATATTTCCCAAAAGGGGATTTCTCCTTGCAAAACCCTTTGAATTCTACACAAGAATGTTAGACATTCCAATTTTTTGTGTCTGCGAGTGCCATGGATTCTAAACTTGTCTGCCAATGAAAATTGGTACAATGGCCTCCTCAATCTCCAATTTAAATCTTCTTGTAGCTGGGTAATGTTGACTTGAAATTTCTACTCCATATTGGTTTAGATGTTGCCTTGCCTTCAAATTTTTGATTTTAAATTTCCAGCATATAATGAGATCTCCCTATCTCATATTTTTACTTGAAGTAATTTTCAACTTCTAACATTCAAATTTGCAGCCTTGAGCCTAGCCATGCCCTCCCTCTAGCACCATTTATATTGATGGGTGTTTTTGCACCTTCTCAACACAGGCAACACACAAGTATGCTACCTCTCTTGAAAGAAAATTTCCTATAAACAAGTTGTAGAAAATTATCCCAAGGTCTCGTGGGTGTCAGGTCATGAAAAGTCTTGGAATAGTTCAATTAGTTGATATGATTTTCTGGTAATCACAGGGCGACCTTTATGGTTTACAAAGCATAGGAAGTTGAGTCTGCAAATGGAGTTTCAAAGTGATGGAAATGAATGAACAGCGGCTGCCCACTCAAATTAGCAAGTTGAAGCTCACCATGTTCATCAGATTTAGCATTGTTATGATGCTTGGAATCCTACTCTAATAAGGGACTACAAGAAATAGAAAAAGAGGAAGGGTTGAGAGAAGCTATTCTAAACCTAAGCTATAAATGGACAGTAATAATGGAGATTGCTACAATAGACAAAATTACCTAAACTAGGTTTTGATTGACCAAGATAACCTACAACTACACAAAACCAGTGCAATCTTCTAAGGTCTACAGATTTTTAGATTGTGCATTCACTTCATGAACATACAATTGAACTAAGTTGCAACAATGAAATAAAGAAGCCTAGGCTAACTTTACACAATAGTTTATCATCAACAAATAACAAAAGTATGGGCTAGAAGCTCATCAAATACCACAATAAAAACCATTATCAAATCCATTCAAGAAACTACATGCTAAATCTTAACATGGAGGTTGAATCATTCATGCATAATGAACAAACTCAAAAGAAACACCCAAATTCATGCAATGCTTATTTCTATTGCTGAAAAATGCATTTTACACCAATTCCTCCACACTTACAAATGAAGAGCAAACCCTTATTTATAATTTTCCAAAGCCCAAATGAATGGCCATGATTGATTTACATTGTGTGGCCCAAATTCAACACATGTTAGGGTTTCACCTACCCCTGAATATATAGGAATATAAAATAAATCCTTGTCTTATCCCTATTTTGTCATCTAGTGACCCGGGCACTGTAGCAATTTTTTCTTCTAGTTGTCTTCTGTATTGTAGCTGAAACTGCCAAAGGTTGCCCCTTGTCTGATGTGTTTGTTACATCCTTTTAGCCAATCAAAAGTATCCTTTTCTTGATTAGTGTTACTGAGAAGCAGATGTACTACTCCTGATTCGAGTGGATAGCTCCTAAAAAATCTTGATCATCTTGGTGGAGAATAATTAAACTCCTTCTAGCTCCTGCTTATAAGCACCTCCTGGCACTGATCTCCTTGACATAGGCATCCTTCTAACACAAAATCTATTGATGGGTGCTAGGAGGAGAGGCAAGCATAAAATGAATGGTGATGGAAGCAATGTGATTTTTCCTTATTCAACTTTCTCAATGGGCCTCCCCAACAGACCCACAATAGGCTCCTTGAATCTTGCATACACGAAGTGCAATAAGTGATTTCATACATAAATCGAGGCAAATGTTAGTCAAATCACACAAAATCATTGTTAGATCCATCCATGCATCATTAAAAGATCATAATATTCATATTTGGAGCTCATTTGGACCATAAACATAAATATGGGTTCAAGGGTGTGGGTTTCCCCAAGCTGGAGTTGTTCAGAGCAACTAGAAGCAGGATGGCATCGAGAGCGTGGAGACCCACAAGGAGCCACATAGAGAAAAAAGTTTTGCATCAAGAACATGGTGATCAAATTCCATGTGAGGTGCTCTGACACATGCATAAATCAATTGTAAGGCACTTGAAGTTACCAGGTTAGGTGTAATGTATTTGTGGATCCAATGCCTGCTAGTGCCATAGGGTCGATGGATGATAGACAACGAACGATAAACAACTAGCAAATGGTGGATAGACAATAGATGATAGATGAAAAACAACCTTCCACAGGGGAAAAACCATAGACGATAGATGATGAACATATGATGGATGATGGACGACAGACGGTGGACAACCAATGGACGATGGACAAGCAACAAACGATGGACGGCGGATGAATGGCGGATGGCAGACGAACAAAAAACGGTGGTCAATGAACAAAATTCTATAAGGGTAGACTCGCAGATGGTGGACGATTAGCGGTAGATGGCCTTCCATAGGAGCAGACCCGCAAGCGGTGGATGATAAATTAACATCGGCCAATGACCAACAAACAACCCTCCACTGGGGTAGACCTGCAAGTAGTGGACGAACAATGGATGACAGACAACGTACAAACAATGAAAGATAGACGAATGTCGAACAACTAGTGGATGGTGGACGAACAACGAATGAAAAATGATGGAAAACCTTCCGCAAGGGCAAACCTGTAAGCGATAGATGGTGGATGAATAGTGGATGGTGGATAGGCAGGGATGGATGGTAGACAACCAACAGACGACAAACGACAAAAAACCAACAAATGACAGACAAACAATGGATGACGGATAGCCTTCCACCAGGGTAGACCCAAAAATGCTCAACTTGGTGGTTTTACCATCTTGGACCTCAAGCTTGGGATGACTGATAACATCTAAAAAATGCACAACTCAGGACGGTCCTGAAGGCTTCATCCTTGATAGTGAAAGGGGTGCAACTGGTGTGGAGTTTGCAATGCAAGGGAAAGTTAAGGGTCGGTTGCCCTAAAAATGATAATCCTCACATAGAAAATCACAAGCGGCGGCTCGCAAAGGAATTCCCACGGATGACAGAGGAGGGATGGTGGCTTGCAAAGAAATTCCTGCGGATGATGATGACCTGCAAAGGAATTTGCGTGGACGAAGATGAAGGGACATCGACCTGCAAAGGAATTCCCACAAATGGTGGCAGAGGGGTGGTGGTCCACAAAGAAATTCCCATGAACGACGGCAAAGGGGCGATGACCCACAAAGAAATTCCTACAAACTGTGACGGAGGGGCGACGACCTGTAAAAAAATTCCCACAGATGACAATGACCTACAAAGAAATTCTCATGGAGGGGCGGCGACCCACAAAAAAATTACCACGGATAGTGGTGGAGGGGCAACAACACACAAATAAATTCTCACGGACGACGACAGAGGGGCATTGACCCACAAAGAAATTTCTACAACTTCTCGAAACTTAATGAAACATTGGTAATTCACTTAGGCATCATGAAAAAATTTCAAATCCATAGGAAATCTTCCCCCAAATTCAAAAAATTAAGGCGGAGGCAAAGCAAGCGAGCAAGGACCAAGTCAACAGGACTAAGGCAAAAAGCGAAAAAAAGGGGGTCCTTGCCTTCGGTGAGGTGTGTGTGAAAAATATGCACAACAAAAAGTCGTATCCAACATTATGGGTCCCACTCAGAGTGGAAGTGTTATTATGCCTTTAGAGGATCGTTCATTAGCATCATAGCCTTTTATGACTATGCTCTTTGTCTTATCCACACATGCTTAAGAGAAACCTAGTGCCTTAACCAATTTTAGGGAACAAACATTCAATCCCGCTCCACCATCTATCAAGACTCATTTGATCATATTTTGATGGATGAAAGCTTCAATGTGCAGTGAATCATTATAGTTCATCTTTTGGGTTGAGTAGTCTTTGTCGGAGAAGGTAACATGGTGAGAGCTTGGCAGGAATCCAACCATGGCTTGAAATCGGTTTACGTCAAGATTGTTTGGGACATCGGTCTCTTTCAATATTTTATCCAGGATGGCCCTATGCTCAAGTGAGGTGCATAATAGACTAGTATGGATATTTATGTTGGGGCTTTTCCTAGCTGATCTATAAAGTTAAAATGGCCTTTAGCTTGGGATTGCATGGAAGGCAAAGGGCCAGGTACCATTATCTTAGTTCTATGAGTGTTTACAATGCACTATGGGGTCCATTTGATGATAATGGTGTTGATATGTTCATCTGTAGCTCAAAGATGTAGGATTATGTAATTATAGCTAGTAGTCGTATAATTGGTCGATTTATTGTTATTATTACTCTAACTAGAGGCTTTCCCCAAACTATGGTCTTGAAGAGGATTCTTGTAGATCATGTGATCTTTATTGGAAGTGTGTTGTTGTTTTCCCTCTACCTCAATTACTTTGTATTTGATAAGGTCTTGAATAATGTTTTTCAGTTTCCTACAAGTATATGTTTTATGTCCTTTACCTTGGTGATATTCACAAAAAATGTTATTGCCCCACCAAGAGGGTTTAAATTTAGAGACGTAAGTCATAGGTTCCTATAATTGTATGACACCTGATTGAACACATTTCTTCAGTATTGACTCAATGGGTTCTCTAAGGGAATTGTATTCACGTTTAATGTATTTCCTAGGTTGTCTCTGTTATCCTAGTCCTTGGTTGTTTCGCATAGCATTGGCCATTGGTGTAGGGGTTTGGGGTGTATTTTTTATTGCTCCAGGTCCTATTAGAGTGAAAAAAGGACCAGTTTTGTTTATTGCTTTGGTATCCACAACCTTGTCGTTTTTGACATTTTTTGTTTTGAGATTAGTATTTGTTCTTGTCATTGAACATGTTTTGGTTGTTTTTATTCTTAGAGAACTTAAGGAAACCCTTAGCGAAAAGTGATTTCTCAATCATTGTTCTTTTTTCAACTAGGTCTGTAAAGTGGGCACAAAAATGAACTTGTAAGGGATCCTTTAAAGAACCTAGTAGGTTTTCAACAAACATGTCTACCTTTTGTTTCTCAAGGATCTCTATCTGGCATCGGCTCACCAAGTTTCTCCATCTCTGGAATTATTTGATAAAGGAATCTCCCTCTTCTTGTTTTGAGGTACACAAAGTGGCTAATGTGATATCATTTTTGATGTTAAAGGCATAGTTGTCTATAAATTTGTTGGCTAACTCAGACCATGTGGATATGCCTCTTAGTAATTATGAAAACCACTCAAGTGCAAGACCCTTAAGAGTTATGGGGAATAACCTCATCAAGTATGTATGGTCCAACACAATGTCAACACAAGCCATGTTGAATTCTTTGATGTGATCTATTAGGTTGCTTGTCCCTTTGTACTTTGGAAAAGGAGGCATGTAGATAGTCCTATCAAAGGGATACGGATGCAGGTCCTACATGTTGTAGGATTTCTTGGTTGTTACTTGCATGTTCTCCATTTGTTTCTGTAAAGCAAGCATTTTCTTAGTTAGAGCATCCACCTATGGGTTTGATGTGCCATTCATATTGTTGGGTACCATAGTTTGCGTAGATACTTGATAGGTTTATGGAGATGTTTTTTTTTGTACCTAAGGTATATGTGTATAATATGAGGTGTTCATGTTGGGTTGCCCTTGTGTGTTATAGCCTCTAGGTTGTGCATGGGTACCTTGTTGTGATGTGTTTGATGCAAAGGTATTTGATTGAAATCCTGGTTGTGCTTGATTCAATTGAGGCATTGTATGTGTACCCTATTGTCCTTTTGTAGCACTATTTTGGGGAATAGCATGACTATATGTGGTACCCTTGACATTAACTGTAGGTGTGGGTCCTAAACCTGAAAATCTTATCCTCTTGCATCCAGTAGGATTGTTTGAGGAGGTATTCATAGTGTTTTTTGAGGTCCCAAATGGGTTAGTGCCCATCTATTGTACTATTGATTATTTTATAGGGATTGATGTTGATTGTGTCACAACCTGTGTCATGGATGGTATTGGGATAGTGTGATCCATTGAAGCATTCTGTGTAGCTCCTCCTGAAGGTATATTGAGGTTTACCTAAGGTATAACATTCTATGGAATATGTGTTGTAGTTCCTTGGTTTTGGTTTGAGATATTTATAGGTGAAGGCACCACTTGTAGCATGTTTATGTCAAATCTAGGTGGTAATTTAACCTCATCTTCTAGGAGTTTGACTAAAAATTTATCAAGGTCGAGCATGATGAGATCATCAAAAAATTCAGCCACCTCAGGATCTTGGGCTGCTACCTCAAGTTCCTCAATGACGATATGACCTTGGGCATCTCTTAAGAGGAAATTTTCAAATAGGTTACCATATGGGTTTGATTTTGGAGGTTGTTATGATGTTGACCCAATGTGTGTGGTAATTGTATTGTCTTGAGGAGGTGTAGAACCGAGGTTCAATTTTCTAGTGGGATTATAAAGGTCGTCACTTTGTTGTGGAAGGTCCATTTCTAATTGTCTCTTTTGTAATCTAGTTTGGACCATAAGATAAGATTTTATCAAAGGAGGATGACATCTAAAATGCAAATATCTAGGATGTGAAAGTTAAACTATGTTTTTGGTCTTTTTTGGCATAAATCATGGCATGCAATAACTAAGGTATAGTGCAAGCTATATGTCAATACTAAGGGATGATTCACTAACTAGCCAAAGTTGATGCAAGGTTCCAACTAAGATTTCCAATTATGTTTTAGGATCAATACTGAAAAACTAAGTGACAAGTCAACTAGGTGGAATTCAAACTAGCCTATGATTTTGAGGTATTTCAATAAGGTGACAAAGGATAGATTGTAAAATGATATATCAAGGGCAATCGTATTTGAATTGATGTTTTCAATCAAGGTAAGATAGTTTATCTACCCTAAGCTCTACAATGTATTATGGACAAGGATTTACCTACATATGCTAAGGATGATCTAAGTAATGCAATGATGACACTATCTAGGAAAACTAAGGATGAACCTAAATATGAGCAAGTCACAGGTTTGGATCAGGTTTACAATAGAGAGCAGATCATGTAATGAAATCCTATGGTAAATATTTTGAGTTTTTTGTTGGTTGATTCTAAGGTTTTTTGTGATAGGCAGATCCATCGTTCTAGAATGAAAATGCGGTGCATAAGATCAGATGTGTCACAATAGCTCACATATGCGGTTTAAAATGTCAAATGTGTTTCAAGTTTAAGAAATTGTGACTCAGAGTATCAAATGCATTTCTGTTTTAAACAGCTGTGACTCAGAATGTCAGATGCATTGCAGTTTTTGAGAATCACGACTTAGGATATTAGATGCAACATTTTGTGTGATAGATGTGTTGAATAGTGAGCTGGTCCTAGGTTTTGAAAAATTTCTAACTTGTTTAGGATCAAATTTTGGATGTTTTTGTTTGATCAAATCTTACTGAACACACACATAAGACACGCCAAGAAGAGTGTTTGAAATAAATAAACAGATAATTACAATCCTAAGGCTGGCAAAGACAATATCTGTTGGATCGCCACTTGGATTTCTACAGCCACGCCTATTCAAAGCGGATGAATTAGAATCTTGGTAGCACTGGCTCTCCTCCACAAAACTCTCTTCTCAGGCTTACCAAGATCCAAATTCTTGCATGAACAAGGAATTTTTCATCTCTACTAAGAACCACCAAAACGTGGGATGACTTCGGAGGTCTGACCTCCTGCACCAACAGATAGAAAGGATTTTGGAAAATTTAAACAAATGGCTTCTAGTCAACCCACTCATTCAAGTGGCCACACAAGAGACAAGATTAGCTATGATAAATATTTTTTTTGCTTGTCTATAGGAGCACCCACAATGTTGAGATTTCCTCAACATTCAAATTTATATACCGGTTGGGAGTAGCTTGGCTTTAGCTCATTACCGGTTTGAGTCGTTCCCTTGGGGTGAGTACTTTTTCCCACCAAGGCAGACCCTCTAATAGGTAAACATAAAAGTGGATGGGTCTAGCATTCTGATCATTGAGGTTTCTAAAGGTGAGAGCATATGAGCCTACCAACCTTCTCAAGCACAAAAGACAATAGTAAATCCACCCTAATTAAAAAACAAGACTATGTGAAGATTCAAAGGAGAGTTAATTAACTTATTAATTAATAAAATAAATCCTATGTGAAGACTCAAAACATGTAATAAAACATGATAAAATGGAGTTTCAAATTATTTTCTTCGACAATCATCCTGAAAAACCACACATTAGAAATTTGTATTTTTGTCTTCTATCAATCATCCTGCACAAATTATGTTAAATCCACCAGATCACATGCTGTAAACTCTGAATTAGTCCTAAAAAAATGTAACTATTAAAATTAAAACCTAGAATTTCAAAAATTAGAAAATTCATTTTTACCAGTTAGATGCGGTGTAGGTTTACTAGCTAGATGCATCGCAGAAAGCCACAAATGCATCGTTCTAAGTCACATTTGGTGTTTCCCTCTTCAAATGTAGTTCATGATGTCAAATGTGTCATTCCTTGCATTAGATGCATTGTTTTATGCGTCAGATGCATCAATCCGTACCTCTTCTTGTAAAAAATGATTTTTCTACAATTTTTTTTCAAAGTTTGTTACTTCACGTCGGGTTCACCAAATGTAATAAGGGAAAATAAACAGGAACAAAGAGAACATAACAACAAAAACAACCACAAAATTGCCTAATTATGCCAAGATTCCCAAATCGATAATGAAATACAATGCTACAAAGGAATTCAATAAATAAGAATCGTATCATGTAATTCCCATGCTTTCTTGATTCATCTTCATTATTCTTCTCAATTTTTATTTAATTGCTTCAATGCCCTCAGATCATGAGTATGCACTATTAGCTTGTATGTATTTTGATAGAAAAACTTTGAAGATTGTGGTTACCGAAAAACATAATTGAAAAGATTCTTTTATAGAAGTTTCACAGATTCAATGGTTGAGATTGATTTGAATTTGAATGGTCCAGATCGAGTGTGAGGACTTGATTGCATAGTTAACTGATTTGATCAATTAGATTGATTTAATAGTTAAGTGACTTGATCTATTCATTTCAAGAGGTGTAACTGAGAGAGTCTATGATTCAAAAGAAGGTGACAAATCAATTCGATGAGTGAACTGAAAGAGAGTGTTAGTCAAAAGGAGGTGACAAATCAATTCAGTGAGTGAACTGAGAGAGAGTGTTAGTCAGAAGTGGAGAGAATAAATTCATGAGATATTTACTTGAAAATATAAGAGACATGTGCTCAAATAGAATAATTAATTAACCCTTTCTTTTGTGGAGGAAGTGTGTGCATGTGATTAAATAGTTGAATGAACTATTTAATTTATGTAAACACTTTAAGTGAGTGGATATAATTATTTAATTAAACAAATAATCATTTATTTAATTAAATGTGGGAGAATATGATTTAATTTAAATGACTTAATTAAATAAATTTATGAAACTTATTTAATTAATAAGAAGAATATATTAGAATTAAATGACATAATTACATAAATTTATGAAACTTATTTAATTAAATGTAGAAGAATATGTTTTAATTTGAATGACTTAATTAAATAAATTTATGAACCTTATTTAATTAATTAAGAGGAGGGATTAGAATTAACTGACATAATTAAATAAATTTATGAAACTTATTTAATTAAATATAAGAAGAAGAATTAAATTAATTAAATGGTTAAAAATATTTAATTAATTAGAGGAATTAAGATATTAAGTTATAATTAAATGAATAAAATCATTTAATCACCTTGCAGATATCTTGAATTAATGATGAAAAATGCAGTAGTAGGCCTAAGACATTTTTTAGTGTCTACACAATAAAGGTTGAGCCTCACCCAAAAATTTGTTTGCACACTGAGAAAGACAAGAAAATCCCCTTGAAAACATTGATACCAACTTCAAAAGTAGAACCCATGCAAGAGGGAGAAAAAGAGAAGAATATTGAAGAAGTCACAAAGTTATTGTATGATGATTGGGGTTCATTATATTCTACACCTACATTCATGGGAGAATATAATATTATACACAAAACATGAAAAGAGAAAGAAGCTGACATAATATCAACACAAGCCGAGTCATAAAAAGAATGTGAGTCCACAAATTCAAAGAAGAGGAAAAAAACAATTACACATCCATAAATGAAGAGTGTGATCATGAAAAACCACCAAATACAAAAGAAATAGAAAATATTTATGGAAGAGATTACAAAATTTTGAAACAAATTGGCTATAATGGAAAAGGATGTGTTGCTAGAGAACAAGGTATATGTGTCCCTATAGATCCTAACACACAAGAAACAACTAGTGGTCTTGGCTATTGTCCTTCAAAAGAAACAAAAGCATTAAATAAACCTTCGATTAATATTAATGTCATCATGCGAAAAAATCCTAGAATATATTCAAACACATGTCTTAGTAATGATTAGGGTTCCATTAGATTTTACACCCTCATTTAAGGGAGAGTATAAAATATCACAATCTAAAAAGTCTTGTGTATGTATGACACCTTGTACTAAGCAAGAAATATCTTTGTCACAAAAGAAATCCACATCTTCTATCATTGATCAAGAGATTACCTTTTTGAAGCTTCTCGAAGCTTGATATCTCTCCCTCCAAGAACATGAAATAAATTTTAGAATAAGAGTTCATTTTGTGCATATCATAGAGTTCATGGTCATTCTACTAATGAATGTAAGGATTTGAGTGATAAAATTCAACATCTTAATGATTGTGGTGCTCTTCTCATCCTATCATGTTGCTCATCACTATGCAGCATTAGTAGCTTTATGTGTCTTGATCATTTCCATTCATGGTGGTACAATATTAGGTGCAACCATATTTCTCTTGGTAGCAACATAATAGTTCTTGGTGGTTGTCTTTGTTTCTATGATTGGGGGGAAAGGATAACTAGTTTTGGGAGGTATGAATTATTTCCAAGGATCCTCTCTTTCTCTACTTAAAATACGAACATATCAAGTATGTTGAAATTTTAAGTGGGGGGCATATTGTCCCCCGTTCATTTTTTGCATGTCCCCTTCCTAGTGATGATAGCATACATATCCTAGGAAGTGTGAAAATTTTATTCAAAGTGTGGCATTCTCAATTCATGTGATATTTCTTCTTGGTGGTGACATTGGGTTTTATGTCCTTAAATAGTGTGACCTTTCTTGGAATATGATTCCTCTTAGTTGTAATGCTATGACTTGCATTCCCTAAGTTATGAATCTTTTATCCTCGACTAGTCCTCTCTTGGAGAGATTAAGCATGATGTTCCCTAAGGTGATAAATTAAATAAACTGAGAAAGAGCCCTTTGAATATCCTATCCTATTGCATGTACAACCTTTGTTGAGTCCACCAAGCATAACACAACTTGCTTGCCAGTGGAGCATTTTTTATGAGTGCCTAGCATAACATAGCTTGCTAGCCTTGTGACCATTTATGTGGGTCCTTATGAAAGTTAGGAGGTATAAATCTGGTATGGTTGATACATGAGAGCCTGCAGACCTAGCATGAATTTCCCATCAACCACCTTTTTGTGGGTACATACCGACCTAGTGTGTGTTTCTCACTTTCTTGGGGGCTCACCTAGTGGACACCAAGTTTCACTAGCCCTCGTGAGCGTATTTATCATGGCCACTGAGCATAACACAACTTGCTTGCCTATGGAGTCATGTGTTTTATAAGTGATTCTACATCCTTATGAGTGTATTTTATGTACATAGCATAATGCAACTTACTAGTCCATCTTTCTTCCATCTTGGCATTAATTTTGACATTGTATGTTTGTGTATCTTGTTTTGTTGCTTCATATTATACATTCATGTGTGTCCCTTTGTGCTTATGTTGGTTTTCCATATGATCTTGGATCTTGGGGGATTTGCCACCTCCTTGATTTTTGTGCACTTGGACCCCTCTTGACGTATATTTGTCTACTTTAGTGTGATTTTGAGCATAGGTCACATCCTCTCACTAAAGTGGGGGCTAAATGTAGTGTAGAAAAATGTACACCTTTACATTTTCACACTATGATTGGGTCCCTTAATTTAAGTGGACTTAATAAAGCCTCTAATTGACCCAATTATGCATTTATAAGCCTAATTAATTATATTTTCTGAAGGGAGAACCCACAATTAATTAATGCCTATACTTAATTTAACATCTTGGAAAGTGTGTGTTATAGCCTTAGGGCCTAGGACCCATTCACCCAAGGGCGAATGGGTCCCCCTTAAGCTTTAGAACCCAAATTTTAATATGTTTTTGGGGAAATTTTTATGATCCCAAATTCAAATTTTAAATGTCGTCTTATAATGTTTAATTATCAGGAAATTAGAAAATCATCTACAAATACATAGTTCTTTTATCAATTCAACATTAGGAAAAGGAAGGAAAATTTCACATGAGAAAATATTATTGTCAAGAGAATTGAAGAGTAGATTTATCAAGCATCTACAATAGAAATCAAGATCAAGATCATCATGTCAAATTTATTTGCATTCATGCATGTTTTTGGAGCTAACATTGCGATGTAGGTTTCAAATTTTCAAGTCAAGATTCAAGCTATCCCATCAAGTATACAATAAAGCTATTCATGCAAGATAAAGACTTGGAGATATGTATTAGATTTTAGTCCTTCAAGGATCTCAACTCAAGGGTTTGGTGAGTTGCAACATAGCAAGTATTCATTCATCATTCCTTTCATGTCTCATTTCATTTCAAGGTTTAATTACCAAAACGGGGTTTAACCAAGGCAAACCACAATTCACCAAAAACAAACAATTTTTCCCTCTTGTGTGTTTTTCAGATCTTAGGTTGAATAAAGGATTGGAATTGAATATCTCAAAAGTGCAAAATTATAAAAGTTGTCAAGATCGCGAAAACTCGGATTTCGGATTTATTTTTGACAATTTTGTAGTGAAACCTATGGAAAAAGGCATCTCAGATCCATCTCTAGAGGCTCCCAAAAATTGAGGAATTTTTTTGTACAAAGACTCATTCGCCATTTCAGGACATCTTGAGACACTTTTAGTGACATGTTTTTAGTATCTTACCTTTTTCAAATTTTTTGGGAGTTTGTTATTTTTATTAGTATTATGCTTCATCTACATGATTCAGGTCTTACATTGCATATTTGAGTTTATTTACTATTTTATTTTTATCTCCCAAGAGTGTTGTTTAAGCTGATTTTACATTTTTTTATCATAAAGGAGATTGCAAGATCTTTCATAGAATTGACTCACTTAAAGGCTTAAAGTCAATTCTATTATTGGGGGATCTCATTTACTAATGAAATAGATGAAAGATAGGTTCATTACACCCCATTTTTCCATTTCTATTTTTAGTAAATTATTGGTGAACTCTCATTTTAATAAAATCTATTTTTTTACATTTCACTTTTTTAATTTTGACATGCTCTAGAGAACTTCAAGGAAATGGATTAGTAGGGTTAACACTAATTTTAACCTTTTTTGGTTTATTTATTTTAAAATATAATTAATTTTATTTATTTATTGACAAGGAATGTGAGATTTTATTAGCATAAATGATAGGTTGTAAAGAAAAAATAATTATTTGTTCAATGATTTTTCTTAAAAAAGAAAAGACAACTTTCTATCAAATGTTGTAGTTGCATATCCTTATAGACATGTATACAGAAGGAAATACATAGATAAGGCACAACAACTACTCAGGAAAATGTTTCAAAGGAATTTGATTTCATCCATGAACATGAGATTTATTGATATTTTTTTCTTTATATACATAGCTTATGACTAAGTTGAATAGATAGCCAAGTATTAAAATTCTCCTTTATTTCAATATGAACATGTTTAATATATATACATTTTTTTTTTGGAGGGGGGGTAAAAATAAAAAATTAAATTATTAAATACTTAAGTAAATGAATCATAGAGATTTCTAGATGGCCCTAACCATTGCAATACTAAGAAAAAAATGAACCCACACAGGATTCCTACAAAACCAACCAATGTAAGACATAAACAAACAAAAAATCCACCCAAAACTTCTCCTTTCCATTCTTGGCCTATAAATGTCAGTCATTCTGTTCCTCATAAAGAACTTGATGAAGCAATTAGACACAATCCTGATCAAGATCCCTCCAATTCTTTGCATTCTATTCAATCAAATTATTCAAAGCCCATTTGGCTAAACAATCAACAACCATGCTCCCTTCTCTAGGAACATGAACCAAATATATAACCTAAAACTTTGTGGCCAAACAAATAACTTGTTTATCAATCAAGGATAGCCTCCAAGAGAACTTTTAAAAGCTCCTTCTATTTAGTAAGTTGACAAGAATCATATAGTCAGTCTCACAAATAACCTTCTTCCAACCACTAGTACAAGAGATCTCTCAAGAGCATAGAGAAGATCCCAAGCTTCCATTATATTGTTAGAATGAGTTCCCAAGGAGTAAGAAAAAAATGAATAGAGAAAATATTATTTTTTCTAATACCACCAATACCCATAGGACCTAGGTTACCTCTATAGGTCCCATACATATTCATCTTAATAAAATCACCAAAAGGAGGAGACCACTTACCTGAATAATCCACCTTCCTAACCTACTAAACTTTGAAGTTAGACTTTCTCTTTAAAGCACGAGTAAAGGATAACTCTTGAATATTGGTGATGTATTGATATATAGAGGAGAGAGGGCCATCCTCATAGAATTTGGTCTCAATATCATCCTTAATCATACCCTTTATTTTAACCCAAACTTGAATAAATTCCTTTACATTCTAAAATATACATCGATTCCTTTTCAACTAGATTTTTTATAGGGATAAAGAGGGACCAATTTACCAAGCAACAAGAATAAAGTGTGTTGAAGAAGGGGGTAATTATCAAAATATTCTATAATTCAACCAAGGACATGTGATGAGAAGCAGGTATGTTCCAAATCTTCCACTAGAAATTCCATAATTTTGAAGAGAAATGGAAAAGAAAGAAAAGGTGATTTATGTCTTCCTCATTCTTACCACAAAGAAAATAAAGGAAAGGCCCATGAAAACCACTATTCTATATATTTTCCCAAGTGAAGCACTTATTGCAACTTAATAGCCATAAATAGGAATTGTACTTGAACCAACCGAACTTATTCCATATTATTTCCCATTCATGAAACTCCACACATCTTCCTTCCTATATCTCAAGAGAATTATAACCACTTATAATAGAATAACCACTTTTAGGATTGAGGCCCCAAGACAATATATTAGGCTCCTCCAAAATAGTACACAATATATTAGCCAAAATTGAAGCAAGGGCTTCCATGTCTTCTACAAAGCCTCCTTGAGGCTAGGAATTTGAATTCTCCCAACCATGGAGCAAGGATATTCACATGTGGTGATTGAAAATAAATTCAGCCACCTTAGATCACCCAACTACTGAATAAACATCCCAGAGGGGTTGAAGATGGGGGGAAGAAGAAATAATGGGAGGATGATTGTCCCAATAATCATCCCAAAATAGGGCATTGTTTCCTTTATTAATAATCCAAAAATACCTTTCTTAATAAGTGTTGCTCTTCTTTTCAAAGTGTTCCAAATTATTGAACCTTTTCCACCCAACTCTAATTGTGAAGAATATTCATTTTCCACCCCTCCAAAATATTTGAAATTTATAATCTTGGACCAAGGCAACCCAATATTCTTACACCATCTCTAATATAATTTGGGAGCCAAGCTTGGACATTGAGCTTAGAATGATGGAGACCAAGACCTCTAGCTCTCTTTGACCGAAAAAAAGTGTCCCCACTCACAAGGCCCCATTTTTAGAATCTAACTTTCTTGGCCAAATAAATTTCCTTAAAAGAGTTTCAAACTATTTGAGAAATATTTTAGGAGTTGTTATAATCAAGAATATGTAGATAGAAAAATATTGCAAAATAGATTTTAAAAGAATTACTCTACCAACAAAGGATAACCAATGGAAGGTCCAATAGCTCACCCTTGTATGAAATTTATCTATTTTTTCAGTGATCTCTTCTAAGATTGATAGTAGAGAGATGAATTCCCAAATAATCCATAGGAAAGCTCCCAATTTGAAAATAAAAAATATTTGTAATTCTGCATTGAATATCCTGAGGAGTATTGAAGAGAAAAATACTAGATTTTTATTCATTAATTTATTGGCCCAAAGTATATAAGTATATATTCATAACCCTTCTAAAGCTAGCTCCCTCATACATTTTAGCCATACCCATCAAGGCATTATCATCAACAAATTGAAGATGAGTTTGAGAACTAAGGTTATGGTTCCAAGACCAACCTTGGATAAGTCCTACCAAGTTGTAATGCTTCCATAATCTACTCAAAACCTTAACCATAAAAATGAAAAATAAGGAGACAAGGGGCCACCTTGTTTAATCCCTCTAGATGTAGATAAGGGAGATAAAGAGATACCATTGATAAGAACTAAAAAGGATGTAGATTCCACAAAATTCATAACCCAAACAATCTACTCCAAGATAAACCCAAAGGCATCCAAAATTTTATGAAGAAAGGACCAATTGATTCTATATGCCTTGGACATGTCAAGTTTAATGAACATGGATTTAATATTGGAGGCTACCATATAATGAATAGTCTTAGCCAAAATAATTATACCATCAAGAAATTTTTGAACTTTCACAAATCTTCCCTTCTCAAGAGAAATAGGAGGATCTAGACATTTTTTTAGTCTCTTTGCAATAATTTTTGTAATTATCTCATAAGAAACATTGCAAAGAGAAATTTAGAAAACATCCAAAGAAGAGAATCCATTTTTCTTAGGAATACGAGTTAGGAAACTAGCAATGATGGACTTGAGCATCTATTTATTTTGTTGTGATTCTCTAACCACTTCTAATAAATCAAACTTTAGAATCTCCCAAAAACCTAAAATAATTCTATAGGGAAGCAATCAAGACTAGGTTATTTACCCTTCTTCATATGGAACACGACATTTTCTAGCTCTTCCAAGGATATGGTCTCCAAGAGACATGTATTCATCTCCTCATATACCAAGGAAGGAATGCAGTCCAAAATAAGTCTCTCCTCTGCAGTGGCCTACGAATCTTAATTGGAGAATAAAGAGGAGAAGTTTCTAATAACTTCCTTGGAAATACCTTGGAGTGAAGATAAATAATCATCTTGAGCCAAGGAGAGGAAAGATAAAAAAATTCCACTCCTCTGATCTTTCACAAAATAATGAAAGAAGGAAGTATTATTATCACCATCCTGAATCCAATTTATAATGGATTTTTGTTTCCAAAATATTTCCTCTCTGAGTTCCCATTCAAAAAATTCTTTGGAAAAAGAAACCTCCTCCTTCAATAGATCTTCAATAATACCCTCCTCCCTAATATGTGAAGTAATTTACTCCAGTTCCTTTTGAAGATCAAATTTTGATTGGAAAATATTTCCAAAAGAAGATTTTTTCCACCTCTTAAGCTTATATTTACCAAATTAGAACCTTTGTAAAAAACAATGCATTGTTGTCCCAAATGAAGGCTTCCCTTCCATCCACCAAACCTTTAAAAGATTAGACAAATAAAAATACCAAAGCCACATGAGTTGAAACTTGAAAGGATGATGTTTTGGGAGAGAAAAAATGTAGAAGAGAATTTAACTGGCCAATGGTTAGAACCCTTCCAACCTAAAATTTATGAAAGTTAAGTCCATCCAACACCAATCCAATGATAAAAAACTATGAAATTATCCAATCTCTCTGAAATAGAGTCATCTCCACACCTTCTATTAATCCATGTGAAAGTACCATTAGTAGGAACCATATCCACTAGATTAAGGAAGAAAATATTCTCCCTTAAGAAAGAAGAAGAAGGCCTTAGATGATCAATTCCTCCTTTTTCTCATCCATATTTTCCATTGTATTAAAATCCCCTACAAAAATCCAAGGGAAGGAAGGCACAATAGAATGGACGAATCTAATATGAGTCCAGAGTAAGAACTTACCTAGAATATTCAAAGTCATAAACATTTGTGAGCAACAAAGTTTCACCAAATTCAAAGAAAGATGCTACCATCAAAATTGAGTTCCTACTCCCCAAACACCAAGACATGGTGATGTTACAAGGATTCCAAAAATAGGCCACTCCCCTAGTATTACCAGGAGCTCGCATACACAAATAATGATTGCCTTGCCAAATTCTAGACAAAATACTAGCCATATCTTCAATCAATAACTTTTTTTCTTAGATGAAAACAATATCAGGTTGATGTGCATGGATAAGGTCACAAGAAGATTTTTGTCTAGGGATGCTACCCAAACCCCTAGAATTCTAGGATAACACAATCATTTCAAAGGGCTAGAGAAATGAGTCATATTTTTTAATGATATCTACTTCTACCAAATTCTCCCCAATCAAGCTAACATTGTCTTGATCCTTCTTCCTCCCTACTTTTGATTCCTTATCAGGACCACCTTTCTTAATGTTTTTTTTTATGTAGTCCTAGCAAGGGTATTTTTTCCATTCTCCTCATTTGTTCTTGAGACCTAAATGTTATCTGATACTACTTTAATTCTCTCTATTTCATTAAGAATATAAGGTAGGGGAGAAGAACCTTTCTCAACTACATGTTCATCAAAGGTTTCTTGAGGTCTAAAATCTGCTTCAATATGACCTAGAAAAAATCCATACAATCTAAAATTGGGACTTGCAAATTGGGAGGGAGATTTCAATCATAAGGCATTAAAGTGGTACTTAAATCTGGCTCTTGCAAATATTGGCTAGGCTTGGTGATATCTTATTTCATTACTTCCAAATCCTCAAAATATTCCAAAACATAAAATCTCTAATTTGAAATCCCCTTAGAAAGATCCCATTTTTTATGAAAGTTCAACCTACCCTTATGCAGGACCACACAAGAATGATTCCATTTGAATCAAGATGATCATAAGAAATTGGAGCTTTTCCTTTTGAATTTCCTTTTATCTTCATCCTAGAAGCACCTTGGTGGGGAGGGGGAGCCTCTGAAACACACTTTGGGTAGTTTGTCTAAAGATGCCCATAATCATGACATAGACATGTGAAAGAAAGGGCTTCATAATCCACCAATTGAATCTAGTTCATGCTTCCCAATCAAATTTACAATGAATCAAGTAGTGGATTATAGATATCCATATCAACACATATGCGAGAATATGTAGTCACTTTTCTCTCAAGAGTTTTATGGGAGGGACCTAGGGGATTCCTAAGAGTAATTGCAATTGAATGAAGAATATCAAATCTTCAAAATTCCATGGAAAACCTAAGAAAACACACCCACACTGAAATCTAGGAGGGAAGGTCCTCTATTAGATAAAATCAAACATGCCATGGATTAATGAATAGACAAGCTTGATTGTGAAAATATGACCCTCTTTCAAAATCCAATGCCTATCTGTAAGAAAAAATAACCTCCAAATCACCCTCAAGTTGCCATGCATTACATACCTAATGTTTCAAGAATGGAAGATTAGCACAAAAACCCATGAAATTTCAAATCAAACAATCTTCAACTACATATAACATGTCCTCTACAATAGATTCAAGGTTAATAACCATAATGGACCTATCAACACATTTCTTCAAAAAACCATTTATATTGGGATTGTTCTCCATTTTTATTATATTTAGCCTCATGTGTTGCTTACATTAGAACATTTATCACGTTTATATGCTCAAATGACAAAATTTAATCCATCTATATCACATATTTAAAATAAAAAGGTCAAGGATCACCTGGACCCCCTCTTGTGTTGGAAGATGAATTACTCTGAGAGGAGGGGGGGGGGGGTGAATCAAAGTAATGAACAATTTTTCAAAATTCTAACTTCAAGAGAAAACCACACAATGGCCTTGAGACAACTTTATGAACCCTCTTAAATTGCAAGGTGAATTCTACCACATCAAAGACTTTAAGAAGAATGAAAGATTGATAAAAGACTTACATAACAATGTCAAAGCATGATATTGGTTGTTCATGTAAACTTAAATTGAAAAAATTCTTTTAATTCTTGATTTCCATAAGACTTCATGTATGTTTTGAACACTTTTATAAAAAAATGAAATTCTTAATCAAGTATCAGAGCATTGCATGAATTGTGTTGACAAATGACATAATGAAAACATTAACACTTAAGCACATGGGCTGAAACAAAAATGCACATATTTCACCACATAATACATTATTTTCCTGAGTGGAAAAACCCTCTTGGGGTATAAAAAACCACTCGAATAATTCCTTTTATTATTAGAGCACCAACTCAATCAGGAGCACCCACTCCATTATTACAAGAGAACCAACTTTTTACAGTTTAGGAGCACCAAATCCTTTTATAGTTTAGGAGCACCAACTCCTTTTATCAACTCTGAATAATATCAATGATTTAGAGGGTTTCTCTGTTTCAATAAAACCTTTTACCAAAACTGACTAGTATACACAATACCTTAAGAATTCAAAAGAAAACTAGAATCCTTAAAATATCAGGTATAGCAGTATAATGATTTTCCTCTCAAATATTTTTAATATTTCAAATACATATAATCAGATTGGCTTAAAATTTGTCTCTATTTTCCTCACTCACATTCAAGTTTGAAGACCTTTGAATATATATGCACAAAAACAATGTCAAACTGTTTTTCCAACTATCTTTCTCATAACTAATTTTCAAATCAATGAATGCCATTAGGGTTTCCAAACAACCCTAGAATCCATACACTTATACATTAACTGAATGCAGTTAAAAAAAATTGTATTCTAAATAGCCAATCACAGTGAAACCCTTGAGTGAAGAACTCGAGTTTTTCAACACTGAAAAACCATTTCTATTTCCCTTAATCATATTTAGTTATTCTCATAAAACGACACAACATCTTTCAGATTTGAGAACAAATACCTATCATGGTGGCCAAAAGACATTACCAACTGGCTGAACAAACCTCATAACCGACACACTAAATTCCACAGTGTAGCTCATCAAATTTCTAGCACGCAGATCCCTGTAACTACCATTATTCATAGCGGCAAAAGCTAGGGTTTCAAACCCTATACTCTTATCGCTTTCTCTTTTTTTTACCTTTTGATCTCTAAGTCTTCAAAGAATTTGTTCAAAATGAATAAACATTTGAAATACACATCAAATGATGTTAAATATCATTTGGAATCATGAAGAAACTGACACAATGATAAGCAAATGATAAAACCAAGTATGTTTTCAATATCCAATTTATTATGCCTTTGCAAAAGGCAATTCAAAGCCATGTGACTTTATTCAAATTCATTCCCATGTTAAATATACTAGGCCCGAAACAATAAAAAACAACACATTGTATTTCAAAAATACCCGATGCCAAAGAGTAATATCAATATGAAAAACTTGAATCATCATAAACACTATAAATGAATAACTGAAAGTGAAGTAGCATCAAGATTTTGTAACCTTGCATCATGACCAACATATCATGAATTTCATCAATAAAATGCATCAATTATTCAATCTAAGTATATGAGGACCTGTGAACATGCACATCAACTGATATGAAGAAATCACATTCCAACCAAAGCCTATTTTGACATCAAGGACAATTAATCAGAAGGCCAACAAACTCTCCCTTTGTCCTTGATGGAAAAAATTATGAATGCCATCTGACTCACTAAGTAACCATCATATTCTCCCCCTTTTATTTACAATGACAAAGGAAGAATAACAAAGAATAGGGGTTGTCAGCAAAACAATATCAATGCAATATGCTTCAATATCAAATGTTGTTCAAAACCAGAGTTCTTTTACAAAGTGATTGACCACAATTTGAACTAGATATACCTAAATAACCATGCACAAACGCATATCCTACTGTAATGAACATATGAAAAACATCAGTACCAACATATAAAAGCTAAGGATAACTGAAATTAAGTGTTTTCCATGAAACATGTGAATCAAGTGTTCATAGTATGTGCCACCTAGATCATGTAAATGTGTCACCAAATCCAGTGTTGTCATCAAAGACAAACAACCACGATAAACATCTGAAAGCCAAATAACCAATGAATCCTATTGCAAACACAAATAGAGAAGAAAATAAAGATAAGAAAGTTGTAAGAGAGAAACCATAGAACCAAGCCCCCCCTACAAAGAAGCTTCACACAAATATTCCTTTTTGATCTATAAGACACCATTTCTTTTCTCAAGCTTATTGTAAATGTGCAAATTCCTCGATCAGTGGCTTTATATCTTTGATTCATTAACTTACTACACATTTCTCCATGAATAAAATATCATAGTAAAACACGGTATGATGATCAATTTTATTGGAAAAGGAAGCACTAAAGTATACTACTACCAAACAAGATTTGTATACATCAAGCAAGTAGATACCACTGCATATTCAAAACTTAGTTACTGAACCAGTAGTATGATTCTTAGGCCAACTCATTTTCACTGAAACAAACCTTGTTCTTCAAAAAATATCCTTTCATCCTGACCATCACAATGACACAAAGCAACCAAATTTGTATCATACAGTCCACACAACATATACACACAAGTCTCAAGACATAATATAACTCCAAACAACCAGTATTTGTCAAGCAACATTCATTGTTAATATTTTTCAGCTAACTGTATTTATCATTACTTCAATTCAGACTTCAAACAACTAACTATCCATTTTTATGCAAGATATCTTCAACATAATGCTTCACTTACTTCATATAATTTCATTAAATATTGATTACCCAATCACAAATCTTTGACAGATAGACTTAGGAAAGCACTTAAAATGATCATACACAGTATCATTGACTTCAAGAAATTACACTGTTAAAAAGAATAAGTATATCTTATTATTATTAACCTGAATACAATGTAGACTAGCTCTAATGCAAGATATCTCCTCTTCAATACTTGTGTGCCTCACACACACACATCTCCATGCTTATGTAGTTTCATAACAAAGTGTATGGAGAATACAGTGATAAGTAGATGCTTGTGATATAAGCTTTATGTTCCAATATAATTAATTACCATGAATGGAAAAGTCTTGACATCTCATGTTCATAGACCATCCACTGAATACCAAGATTTATACACAAATTCAACCTCCACCTTGCAACATGAAATTATGATATGCTTATAATATGCATCACACAATTTTTGTCACTTTTCATTCAACATTGAAATTATCATCAAAACTTTACTAGATATGCAACTTATTGAGAATATTAGCCAAGTTATCCAAATCCTTCACACCTAGTCCTGTTATTGTAGTATGCATTCCAAAAAAATGAGACAACCACATTGTCAAATGAAATGAAACTTACTGTCTGATTTAGAATATTGTGTACAATAAATTATCAAAATGTGATGAATACTTATCCAATAAAAAACATAATGCTACTATTATATCGATTGCTATACACACCACAATAATTTTTCCAAAGCATTCTAAAACTGCTTGGGGATAAAATATAAAACTTTGGATTACTCCCCCTAAAAACATGCTTCTTTTTATGCACTAGTAGAGGTCACTTGTGAAATATGCACAAGACTTAATCCATCCTTCTCCTAGTTTTCTTTTCTTATCCCAACCTTCTTAATAACTATATTCTTCTTGTCCAAGGAATCTTCCTATTTTTGCCTGGTCAAGGTATTTTTCCTTTTGATATGTCTAAATGAATTCAACAAATGATTTCTACAAGATTGAGCTCTATGTCCAAAATAGTTACATCTATAACACATGACATTTTGATATGAACCAAAAGAGAAATAACTTCTTCTAGGAATTCTATAAGAACTTCCATTACCCATCTTATCATTCCACCAACATTTAATCGCTACATGACCAACTTTGTGGCAGGTATAACATATAGTATCATGATTCTATTTTGACAAACTATAAGTACTATTTCCCTTCTTAGTTATCACATAACTTTCACAATATCTAGCCCTATATCCATAAACATGACATGAATAGCAGTAACCATGGAATTGAGAATAATTGTACCTTATTGATTGACTCTTCTTAGTAGTTGAGAAACTTGTAAATCTGTTATCAACCTTGCTATTTGTCTTTGGAGCATGATAGTTCAAGTTTGTTTTCTTCTTAGGAATCTGCCTAGCCTTGAAACTTTTCCCATAAGTTGTTGCTAAAAAAAATTCCTTTTTAGATTCATCTTTGACACTAGAATTTTGTCCAACCTCATATCCCACTCCCGTAGGATCCTTAGAATGATTTTTCCTATCCAATATTTCATTCAATAGATTAGTACTATGTTCAAACTTCTGAATTTTACCTGATTGAACCTTGACACTTTCAAGCTTTTTTCTTAAAGAAACTACTTCTCCCTCAAGTTTTAGACATTCAATATTTTTAACCTCCAAATCAGACGTTACCACATCTTTTATCCTCTTACACTCTTCAATTTCATTTTTCTGACTTATAATCATGTCATCTTTAAGAGTTAGTTATTTTAACAAAGAATCATTATTTGAACATTTCTTTAAAGAAGAAATCTCATTTTCTAGTTTATTGCACAACTCATCCTTTTTTTTTAACTTGAATTTGAATCCCTCTTCAGTCCTTTGTCTACCAACCATTTCATCTTTCAGAAATTCCATAATCTTTTTATTATCATTATGATTTTGTATTACACTTTTATTGGCATTAACACTTTGTTGTAAGCATACATTGAGATCCTAATTTTCTTGTTTAAGCCTTTTAAGTTCATCTAAGGAAAAAATTAGTTCTCCTTCTAGATCAACCTCGTACTCATCATCTTCATATTCTTTTTCACCAAATTCTTGTTCAAAGTTACTTACTAAGTGATCTTCTTCTTCTTCACCAACTACAGGATCACTTTTAGTATCAATTGGTAGGGATTTGACAAAGATTGATTTATCAACATTTTGCTTGACACTAGGGGCTTTCTTTTGACCTTTTTTCTCTTGCACTTACCCATGACAAATACTTCCATGACTAGGAAACCCTAAGTTGGTTAGACTTATGTATGGGTATGGCTCTGATACCAATTGTTGGAAGATGAATTACTCTAAAAGGTGGATGAATCGGAGTAATGAACAATTTTTCAAACTTTTAACTTCAAGAGAAAACCACACAATGGCCTTGAGACGACTTTATGAACCCTCTTAAATTTCAAGGTGAATTATTCCACATCAAAGACTTTAAGCAAAATGACAAATTGATAAAATACTTACATAACAATGTCAAAGCATGATATTGATTGTTCATGTAAACTTAAATTTAACAATTCTTTTAATGCTTTATTTCCACAAGACTTCATGTATGTTTTGAACACTTCTATAACAGAATGAAATGCTTAATCAAGTATTAGAGCATTGCATGAATTTTGTTGACAAATGACAAAATGAAAATATTAACACTTAAGCACAAGGGCTGAAACACAAATACACATAGGATCACCGACTCCTTTTATCAACTTTGAATAAATATCAATGATTCAGAGGGTTTCTCTATTTTAATAAAACCTTTTACCAAAACTGACTGGTATACACAATACATTCAAAATAAAATTAGAATCCTTAAAATATCAGGTATAGCAGTATAATGATTTGCCTCTCAAAGATTTTCAATATTTCAGATACATATAATCAGATTGGCTTAAAATTCATCTCTATTTTCCTCATTCACATTCAGGTTTAAAGACCTTTGAATATATATATGCACAAAAACAATGTCAAACTATTTTTCCAACTATCTTTCTCATAACTGATTTTCAAATCAACGAATGGCATTAGGCTTTCCAAACAACCCTAGAAGCCATACACTTATACAATAACTGAATGTAGTTAAAAAATAAATTGTATTTCAAATAGCCAATCACAGTGAAACCCTTGAGTGAAGAAATCGGGTTTTTCAACACTGAAAAACACTTTTTATTTCCCTTAATCATATTCATTTATGCTCATAAAATGACACATCTTTCAAATTTGAGAAAAAATACCTATCATGGTGGCCAAAATATATTACCAATTGGTTAAACGAACCTCATAACTGACACATTGAAGTCCACACTATAGCTCATCAAATTTCTAGCATGTAGATCCTTGTAACTACCATTATTCATGGTGGCGGCAGCTAGGGTTTCAAACCCTATACTCTTATCGCTTTCTCTTTTCTTTTTTTCTTTTTACCTTTTGATCTCTAAGTCTTCAAAGAATTTGTTCAAAATGAATAAACATTTGAAATCCACATCAAATGATGTTAAATATCATTTGGAATCTTGAAGAAACCAACACAATGATAAGCAAATGATTAAACCAATTATGTTATCGATATCCAAGTTATTATGCCTTTGCAAAAGGCAAGTCAAAGCCATGTGACTTTTTTGAAATTCATTCCCATGTTAAATATACAAGGCTCGAAACAATAAAAAACAACACATTGTATTTCAATGTGAAATACCTGATGTCAAAGAGTAAAAGCCATGTCAAATCTAAAAAGCTCGATAAACACCAAGGGCAAATACAATTTGTCCCCTTGTGAAATATTTTAACACCAAGTAAAACCATGGTGAAGCCATGTAACCAATTAATGCAAATGATAAAATATTGCCTTGGTGAAAGATTGAAACCCAAAGAACCAAGTGCTAATAAAACCTGTAGACACCATTTTCTAAACCTGTTACTAGCATCTGTGAATGCCAAAGTGAACAACCATATTTCCAATGACATAATCTCAAAATATTTGTAGATATACACATGTCATTGAACCAACAACTTGATATATGCATGAACAAAAATGAGACATTATCAATGTCATGTAATCACTGAAACCTGATCATGTACCCAAAAAATTAGTCCATCCAAAGATAGTATCTTAATGACAGCATAGAAACAAAGCCAAATGAAATGACATCATAAAGAATAATAATTCCAAGCATTAGTCAATTTGAATTGAATGTTATCCCTACTAAATATGTATGTGGAAAATAAAATTAACTATGTAAAGCATCATATGCCATGAAGATCAAACCACCAAACTAATCATGAGTCATCAACATGTAAATATGTCACCAAAACTATGAACCAACTATAAAACATCATGTGATTGCATAAGTGGGAATCACTAACAATAGAGGCACTGTTACTGAATCAAACCAAGATCAATTTGATAATATCAACCGAAACAATATACCTGACAAAACTGAATATCCTAAACTTGTTGCATGATCATCTTGAATGACCCTACTATCACTAACCATAACCATCTAAATATATATTGCATTCATAAATCTAAACCAAAAGTTACATGAGTAATATCAATATGAAAAACTTGAATCATCATAAACACTGCAAATGAATATTTGAAAGTGAAGTAGTATCAAGATTTTGTAACCTCTGAATCATGACCACCATATTATGAATGTCATCAATAAAGTGCATCAATTATTCAATGTAAGTATATGAGGACATGTGCCCATGTACATCAACTAATATGAAGAAATCACATTCCAACCAAAGCCTGTTTTGACATCAAGGATAAACAATCAGAAAGCCAACATCTTGGTCCTGCCATAAAAGATACCCAGACTTATAAAATTAAAAAAATACTAATACAATAAATATAAGGGGAAGGGGAAGGTTCTAAGCACACATGCAAGAATTAAAACATACCAACAACCTCCATCATGAAAGAGAAAAAAAAAACCTTAATCGTCTCAACAAGAAAAATAAAAACTTACAGTAGTACAAACCCATAAACTAGTGAAGCACATATATACATTTTTTCACCACTACATATAGTTCTAAATTTTATAAATCTATATGTATAATCTAAAATTACTATATAACCAACAATCTTTACTAAATCCTAGAATATAATTTTATCTATTTGTAAGCTACAACTTTATCAAAATTTTACAAATAAGAAATATAAATCTCTTTTAGATGAGTATATTTCACCAATAGTCCAAACTAGGTCTTGCACTCTTTATCTTCATGAAAGACCAAATATTTCCAAGGGATTGTTCTCCACCCAATCATTATGCCATTCTTAATCCATATGTGCCATATCCACCTTTGAGCCAAGAGATCAATCAATAATTGGGTACCACATACCAAATCATCATTTCAAGCCAACACACAAAAATATCAACAAGAGTGAAGGTAAATAAATAATAAGGGAAAGGGAAGAGTGAAAATCCATATGGGTAAGTGGATGGAAATGGGGGACCAAAAAGGGGTCTTAAGTGGCCATTGTTTTTTTCTAAATCAAGAAAAAATTATCTTAGATGAGAAATTGAAGATAATTACACTCAAAATTTGTAGATGCAACAAGAACATGAGTTTTAGTGCTCTAAATCTACTTTTTAAACTACTATTTTATTTTGAAAATAGGGGGAGCACACAAAGTGCTCCTATTTTTGTCAAAAAATCATAACACGGCATTTGGTGTGCACCCCCTAAACTATTAACCTTTTTTTAGTATTTCAAAAATCACTTTAATGAAAAATTAGCTAACACCATGTAATTTATGCCTAATTTTTTTGCTAATATTTTAATAAACACATGATTTCTTACTAATTTTCAAATTGGACACATCCTGAAAAAGGAAAATTAAGCGTGCTCTCCCTTAATTTTTTAAAACCTAATTAAAAATTAATTTCTTAACGTGTATATAATAGAGTCTAGATTCTATAAACATAAGTTGTTTCAAATTTTCATAAACACATAAAAAAATGAAAGTGAAAATACTATACATAGGTTTTCAACAAAAAAGGAAGACATTAGCAAAATAAATTAAAGTTCAAAACCTTAACATAATTAAAATATAAAAAAATATATATGGTTAGAAAGCTAAGAGAGCTCAATGTTATTATGGTATTTTTTAATCAACATGGAAGGATGTGTAAAATTGATGGATAGCATGCTTGTGATTACATCAATTTTTACAATTTACAAAAAATAATCCTTTAGGTGTTGACATGCAAGTCCAACCCTTCGTGTTGGATGCCCAAGGAAAATAAAATCCTAAGGGTTAGAAATACTCAAGCATATTATAACACACTAGCCTTAAAATACACTCATTATAACACACTTGCATTTTTTTGAAGTAAAAATACGGTATACCTCTCTCTTTCTCCTCTACCTATATCTCTTTCTCTAAATATATCTCCCTCTTATCTATCTCCCCTCCTCTCTCCCTCCCTTTCTCTCTATTTTCTCTCCTCTCTCCCTCCCTCCCTCCCTCTCTATCTTGAGCACTCTCTATATCTCTATCTCTACCCCTCTCTTTCTCTTCCCATATATCTATCTCTACCTCTCTCTCTTTCTATTCCCACCTCTCTCTATCTCCTTATATGTCTCTCTATCACTATATCTAACCATATATATCTCTCTATCTATCTCTTCCTCTCTATTTATCCCTTTGTATCTCCCTCTATCAATTTTACATAGTTATTATATTTTATAAGGAAAAAATAGTGGGGGCAAGCCCCCCGACAACCCCTCATCAAAATAGTTGAAAAAATCCTCTAAATTAAGAAGGCAATCAACTAGTTGAAAAAAACCTATAAATTAGATATGGAGGTAGTGTTGATAATAGAGCCTGATTACCTTCCTAATTTAGATATCTCCCCCTCTCCCTCTCTCCCTCTCTCCCTATCACCCCCTCTTTCTATATCTCTCTAATTATCCCCCCTCCTCTCTCTATTTCTCTCCATACCTCTCCCTCTATTTATATATCTCTATCCCTCTTTATCTCTATCTCCATATCTATCTCACGCATACACACACACACCCTATTTCTTCATCCCTATATCTATCTCTCTATCTCTCCCCCTCTCTTTATATACCTCTCTATCTATTTATCTATCTCTCCCTCTCTCCTTATCTCCCTTTCTCTACTCATATATCTCTATCTCCCCCTCTCTATCTCTCCCACTCTCTCCCCTCCTCTATATCTCCCCCTCTCTATCTCTCTACACCTATCTTCCCATCTCCCTCTACCTCTCTCCTTCTATATCTATTTAACTATCTCTCTCCCCCTCTCATTCTCTCTCCCTCTCTACCCATCTCTCTCCATTTCCACTATTCTACCTCTCTCTCTCTCTCCCTATCTACCTATCTCTCTCCCTTTCTCTTCTCCCTCTATCATTCCCAAGTTATATCTATCTCTATATATATCTCCCTCTCTTTCCCTCTCTCCTTATCACTCCCTAATTTTATATCTCTTTACTTCTCCTATATCTGCTCTCTATTTCTTCCCCTCCCTCTATCTATTTATATTTCTCACTCCCTCTATCTTTATCTCTTTATCTATCTCTCACTCATTAACACACAATACCTATTTCTCCCTCCCTATCTCTATCTCTCTATCTATCTCCCTCTCTCTTTCTCTCTCTCTCTCTTCCTCTCTCTCTCTCTTCCTATACCTTTATATCTATATATCTATTTACCTCTCCATCTCTCTTCCCTATCTCTATCTCTCCATAATTCTCCTTATATCTCTCCCTATCCCTCTCTTTATCTCTATCTCCTTATATATCCATCTCTCTCTATTTTAATATCTTTCCCTCTCTCATTCACTCCCTCTCTATATATTTACCTCTTCAATATCTCTCTAACCCTCTCTCCTCTCTCCCTCTATATCTTTCCCTCTCTATCTCCATATCTCTTCTTGTTGGTAATGGATCCTAATTACCTTCTTGATTCAAATTTTTTGTTTTAATTGTGTTTGGATCTTATTTATTGATGGGGGTGTTGGGGGGATTCCCCCCACTATTGTTGCTAGGGGGTCCAAGGGGGGAGATGACAAATTTTGTATCCCCCTTGGCAGGGCTTCAGGGGTGCTACCCCCAAAACATTTTTAAATTGCCTTGTAAAATAGAATAATTACTATGTAAAATTGATAGAGAGGGAGAAATAGATAGGAAGATATAGAGATATAGATGAAGACATAGAGATATAGAGAAAGATGGAGAGAAAGAGATAGAGATAGATATAGAGGGTGAGACAAAATAATGTACTTGTATTTTTTTATGATAGGAATACCACAAGCATGCTAAACCAAGCTCATATTATAACATGCTCATGTTATGCCCTAGATTGAGGAAATTTTTGTTGTGGCCACTTTTAAGTCCCATATCTTTGCACACACACCAATATTCCTCACAACAAAACACATAAGAACAACAATCAATGACACTATGGACCTACTCACAATCTATCTTCAAGAGTTGTTTTTTCTCATTTTTGACACAAAATAACAAGAAATTAACATAATTCAAATAGAAAAGGACTACCTATAAAGTAGCTCTAATGCAAGGTTACTCCTACATATATGATCTTATTTTCCAATAATTCACAATATATCTCACTTTTTTGTGATCTAAGTTGTAATCCTAAAATCCCTAAAGTTGAATCTCCAAAATTCTAAGGGAGTCAAATTTGGGAAGAAGACCACACAATTATGATTAAGCTTGGGAAATTAAGGAGTAATTCTTGAAGTGGTTAATTCCTCCTTCACTTTTGTCTCTATTAAACCAAGGGGGATTCCTTAATATGATACAATATATATCACTATAAAGACTACACAGATACCTTGGCACCAACCATACACATTGCATAGTGCACCCATATTTTGGTTGTCGCTTTGTGCCTATATGTTGGTTTGATGGATTAAGGCTTTAGCACCTGATTAAGTATATGGAGTTCCACACTAATTATTTAAAATTAATTTAATGACAGCCCCTAATTCTATTTTGTTTATTAAAATATGATATTTACTAAAACTACCTACAACATGAATTAAAAGATACTTATGATTGATATTTTTGGTGTGTTGTGAGATGATGGGAGGGAAATATAGTAAAAAACCAATGTTTATATTCACTTGGGAAATATAGCCATTTTCTTCATAAATAAACATGAAATAACAACCAATGGTAACACCTTAATGAAGGTATCATAAAATAAAAATCTCTAAAATACATATGCAAAGTAGATCGTACAGATATATTCAAAAAAATAATGAATGTGTAGAGAATATTAGATAAGTGTATTTATTTATCTATGAACATACCCATACATTTATTTTATTTCTCTAAAAAACTACCCCACAAAAGCTTTGTGAAGATTTTAAGTCTTCTAGTCGGCTAACTAATCAACAACACGTCCAAAAATGTATAATATATGTACAAGGAGACACTTTCTCAAGGTTAATTCTAAATTTAATCATCCACACTTAAAATATTACAATGTCATTATAAGTTTGGGATGAACCTAGATCATTATAGTATTAAAATCTACACCTGAAGCTAGAAACATGAAACCCTTGGTCTTTCTACAAGTTTTCTATTCTATTGGTTTTTCCCCTAATTACCCAATCTTCCATCCAATCCCTCTTTGAATGATACAATTTTAGGCCCAAAATACCCCTAAGTGAGTATCCTAGGGCCATTCAATAAAAACCCTACATGCAATCCCAAAGATATGTAGACACCAATATGTTTATAGGGTTCCCATTCCTCCACATCATGATTTTCATCATTTTGGTAACCCAAATATTCCTCAAATGCATCATGTGTACTTCCAAGAGGCATGGGAAGTCATCTTCCTTCAATTCGCGATAATTTTTTTCATTAATTATATCCATGAAAGGTAGGAGAGTAGGAGATCAGGTGAAATGGTTAGTTGAGCTTTACATGAGTTTTTGGAAAAATATAGTGCTTGGTGGGAGTATAAGTCTAGGAAGTACCTAAGGACATGAATCTAAGTGCATATATTATAAGAGTGAGGATGGCCCCCCAATATCTAATAGGATGTATGTGTTTAGGTTCATACCTATGGAGGAAATAGGGAACAAGAATCAAGGGAGATCAACGATTCAGCCTTGAGGGGGAATTGAAACACATGAGGAAGGGTAAGGGATCATGGTTAAAAAAGGAACTATAAATAAGACCCAAAAGGTTGGGAAGGAGGAAGAGCAAGGGTTAGGTCACGAGGTAGACTTGGCACTAGGGATTGGTACCAAAGTCTAGGGTTCCCCTAGAGGTTTAGGCTCTAAAGGTATGTTGAGGAAAGATTCAAGGTCTTAGGGTTTGTAAGAGCTCTAGAAAATGGGAAGGGATAAATGGTTTAAGGGAATGGGTTGAAGGATTAATCAAGGATTAGGATGTTAGGGAAGAATAGGGACCTTGGGACTTAATCCTTTATTTCTAGATTCATCTAGGGTTCCACTTCTGGTGGTGAGAATATGGAGAAGGGTGAGAAAATAGGAGAAAATATAGATTGAGGAACATACATGAATTTGAACTAAGTTAACTATTTAGCCATTTAATGAACCTATAAGAGGTTTGGTGAGTTTGGAAACCATGAAACTCACCAACACCTCTATGGCTTATAATTTCTCTAACCTTTTATGTCATGTAATTTATGGGAAGTTTTAAACTTGTTGGAGGTTCACGAGGTTCTCAAAACTTTAAACCCTATAACACATACCTTAAAACATCTTTCTCTTCTCTATTTATTGGTTCCACAATCCATTTACACCTTCATGAAGCTTTTGACCTATATTTAATTTTCAATGAGGATTGCCTCTTCTTTTCCCTTATCATCCCTTCCTTTGTTGGAACATTTCCTAGTTCCTAAAACTAAATTAAGCCTCGATAGTAAGTTTGAAACCAAGCCACATTTTATTACAAGCACTGAAATATATTGCTAAGGTTCAAAAGGCATGTTAGGCACTATAAAAGGTTTAGAAAAGTGTCAAAAAACACTATACTTAAATAATATCAATATTTCACCCTTGACTCACAACTAGTTGATGAGAGCCAAAAAAGGTTTCAAAACCCCCTAAAATTCCCAAAAAATACTTATAATTTGTTGGAGATTTAACCCAAGCTAAAAAATTGGCATCAAGAGTTGATGGAGCTTTTGGAACCACTCAAAACCATCAACAAACATTGAAAACACCTACCAAACACTCAAACTTAAAAACATAGCAATTTTGGAAACTTAAGCACACGAGGGAGACATGGGAAATGTAGGAGGGAACACCTAGCTATATTTTAATAACATAATGCCAATTTAGTGTTTCTTAGATTAGATATTTATGATGGGTAAATGTGGAAAAGGAAAACAAAGGAGAAAAATCTTAACCACTTCTTTGAAATTTAGGAGGCTTGCACATATGAGTGCCAACACATGCCATCATCCTCAAAATATTCTAAGAGTATTTCCCCAACTTCTAAGTTTAGGAGCCAAAAAATAAATTATCCCGCTTTTCCAATCCAAAGAGAAGTCATTAAAAGGAGTGTCACATCACACCTACCCATTTAATAGGGTGAGGACACATGGCCTATGAAGACCATAAAATTACAACAACAGTAAATAAAGTGACAACTCCATACCTTCCATTATCTCTTATATGTGTGAGATGAAAAATCCATACTCCCACATGTGTGAAATGTAACTTTCTACCTTTCTAATTGCTACACATAGGTAAAAATGATAGCTTCATTCCTTCTCATGCCTCACTAAGATAATATCTTCCCAATAAGATTTTAAAAATATTCATCTCACTCAATACTCTAAAAAAATCCCAAAATGTACCCATCCCATAGATACTTTCCTAAGTGGCTAATTTTTACACAAAATTTTTTAAAATAATTCTTTTACACCCTTTTAAAGTTTTCATTTCAAGCCTATCCAAGTTTCCACTAGAAAATATATCAAGAAACCTTGAAACTGTTACCAGATTTTTACTTAGGCTCAATCAGGTGGAGTTTGTTGGTTTTAACTAAGGAGATAAGGTAAAAAGAAAAAAACTTTCCTTCATTACATTCAATTGTATAAAGAACAAAATCAGAAAAGACTACAAGATTATTGTAACAGATCATTGCATTTATACAAGTGCATGCAACAAAGAAAATATTTACACAAATATTTCTAAAATTAATGTTTATTGAATGTAAGAATATTCATTGTCTCACACAAGTCGTTAGATTAACTTGTTCTTATTCAATAAAAATTGAGAAAAGCATATACATGAATAAGTAAAGAAAAGAAATTAATGTGCATAGAAGGAAGGTAACCAGTCATTGCCTAAATGACCGGTTCGCTGTGTTGACTTAGGTTGATGTAGGTTGATGTTGCCTTGAACTACTTGAGTCTTCCTAGCTCATTTGCTCCTAATTCCTACAAAAGATAAAGAAATGATGTTAGAGCAATGCTCTAAGAAATAACTCATTACAAATATTGTATACACATTCACCCTATGCATGTATATATTGATCTCAATGTGCTTTGAAAAGGAAATGCACTCTTTAGGTGTCCAAGAAACCATCTAGGTCATCAAACACATCCAAAATATGAATTTATTTGTCTAATGTTTACTTCATGTGCAGATACAGGAATATTAATGTTGATCTATCAAATTTCAACATGTGGGGTAAAATGAGGCTCCCACAAGGGTTGAGCCCAGCATGACTATAGTTGCCTTGACTAGATACTTATCATTCATAATAGTGAATTGATGAATTCATTGTTACAAACAATCAATATTTGTTCAATACAAATTCATTGAGTGAAAAGAAATGTTCATGGACCAATGGATGATCCAAGTTCACAACAATGAATTAAAAGATCAAAGACATAAAGTTCGAACAGTCATATAGTGTAATGAGTTGTCACAAGCTTTTATTACAGTCATAATAATAAATTTTCCCTCTGTCATTATGACAATTATAGAAGCTAGGCATAGTTAGGTGATTGTGTATCAAGTTAGTTGGCAGTTAAGGCATTCAAATAGCATGTTGAAAGGAGCTTCCATATAGTCACTCTTCTTAGAGTTGCAAAGGAGTTGCAACACAATCTTGATTGTGAGTTGGTATTTAGTGACCATGTGGGCAGTCCAATGGGCAGTCATAAAGATCTATGTTTCTTGCACAAAGGACACAACCTAACCCTTGAAAGGACTATAAACTTCAATAAAGCATGAAGATCAGACATATCATGTGCAAGTATGAAAGTCCTTGGGAAATAGATAATTGCTCACCAAGTGTCAAAAGATCATGGATTGAAGAAGTTAAAAAGAAATCAACAATGGAGACTATTATTGCAAAATTCAATCAAATGCTTCATTCTAATAATCTTCATTGTGTTCAAAAGTGAAGATGTTATTCTTGTTCTAAAAAAGGTAACAAGTTTCAAGTCTTTTGAAGTGCATACTTAACCATAAAACTGAATCCCAACCTTATTCAATTTTTACAGAGCACGTGAATGTATGGAATACATGAATAATCTCAAGGGACAACAAGTCCTTACACAAGCATATCGTTACTATAAAACTAAAGAAAATGAAGCATATATTTTTCATACTTGTAACAGGTGTTGTTACAAGAGTCAGAATTTTTAGAATAATGATAGCTATCATTATTTGAAAATAATGTTAAAGGATTCATTGAAATATCAGACTGGCGGGACATGTTTCTAGATAGCTTTTAAGCTAGATCTTATAAATAAAATGAAAGTCTAAGTTGACCTAGTGAATTTATGACAATCCATGACAATAGAAATAGTGAATTTTGTGGTCCTAAGACATAATGATTGTGCTAGGAATTTCACGTTTGATAAAGGGAAGTGCTTTATATTGGGACCTACAAGGCTCTGGTCCAAGCCTCATAGAGGTATTTTAAATGAGGATTGGATGAATTGGACTTGTGAGCATGAGTATTTTTTACAAACTCATGTTGAGGAACTCTTAAAATTAAAGTAAGTAGTGGAAAGGACAGTTCGGGTTGGAAGCCAATGTTTGCAAGGAAGAATGTAGCAATTCTTGACATAAGACCTAGGTTAGTATTCATTCAACTTCAAAGGACAGTGGTCGCGAATGAGAGCTAGCATAATATCAAGATGTTTCTTTTGGAATAGTGGACTGGGATGGCTCTTGTTTCAATTATCACCCTCTCATGGAATATTATTCATATTGTAATCTCGCACGACCTTATCAGAGTAAGGGTGTTTAGAACAATTGTGCATCACAGAGAAGAAACTGGCAAAAATATTCTAGCAGGATATGGAAATTATGGTGTCTTAAGATCGAGGAAATACTAATGCTTCCAAGCTATTATCCAGGTTCATCTATGGTGAAGATCAATGCATTTTAGGGGTCTGAATAGTAATGGTTATAATGGCATGTTAAAAGTTAAGGCTATGATGAGTTTTCTCAATATTACAGTAAGAGGAAAACCTAAGAGGCACTAGGCATGAAGATTTCAAAGAGGATAGTCAATATTATGATTTTCATATGAGGCAACTTAGTCAAAGTTAGCAATGGTATATCTTAGTTGTCTCTGCATTGAATGTTATGGTAGTATGGAAGAAATTGTAATCATCTTGATGCAGCGAAGTCTTGCATTTTTTGAGTTGAGATCCTATTTATTCATTAGGTTTCAAGCAGGTATGACATAGGGTCACGCAATGGAAATATAGACGGAATGCATGAAGCAAGGTCTATTTGTACTTGTATAAAATAGGTCGCGGCCATTAGATAATAAACCCTTTATTTTCTGCAAATGGGGGAAAATGAAGAGGGGGTGGAAGCTGTGGCCATGATTTAAAAAGTTTCTTCTACATTTTTATAGAGGCATACAACTATGATATGGAAATGCAAGGCTTCCAAGCAAATACAAAAAAATTATTCATTTTTTTGTAAATGAGCTTGAATATAGCATATTTTTTTGCAGAAAACGAGCATAAAACAAAGAATGTCTTTTTTAAAAGAAGCTTACCTCGAGCTTTCATTGACATTTCTGCTGGAAAATCTATTGAGAAATCCCTCTATAATCTCCAAAATCCACCATGAAAATCTTCAGATAACTCAACCAAAGACCATGGCAGCGCCTTATCGTAGTTTCCAATGATGCAAAAGTAAAAATTGAATGAATGTTTTCTTTCATTTTTCTTTCCTTTGTTCTTTAGGGTTTTTTTTATTTTACCCTAATTTGACTGATGGAAAAATATGACATTTTTGTCATGTTTTAAGTGAAAGTGCTTGAAGACATTTTATTCACCGTGGGCTAAGACTTGTTTTCTTATGCCTTATTATCTTCTCCTATGTGTGGTATTTAGGTCTTCTAAGACTTAGATTTTATTTTTTTTCTTTATTTATTGCATTAAATTTTAAATGTAAAGCAATTTTGATCACATAATACATTATAAACTACTTCATCAATATTGTTATTTTAAAGAATGCAAAAATAAAGTAACATGTTTTGAAATGCCAAAAGAAGTGATAAGAGTTTTGCAACATATGACAATGAAGCAGGTTAAAGACATGCTTTCATTTATGACATTCCAAGCATATAGAGGAGTTGAGAGAAGATTTCAAACATATGGAGAGTATCTAGGGGTGGTTGAGAGAGGTTGAGAGACATTTGGAGGAAAATTAGGCCTTTTCACCAAGTTTGGAGCAATTTTAGGGGTGGTTTCTCATGCCTTTATGCTGGATAGGGTCAAAGTTGACTTTTTCAACCTTTTTGAAACTCTTTTGGAGAGAATCCAGTTTCTATATTTGGGGATTTATTGGTGCATTTGACCCAAGAAGTTTCCAGGAGCTATTTTTATGGATATAGTCACTTATGTGGCTCATTTATAAGGAGTTCTTGATTATGCATATTTATCCTTAGTGACTTTTGACAATCCTATGTGATAGTTTGACATACTTTTGTAACTCGGTATTTTGGAATATGAAATACGGTGAAAGCCTTTGATGTTTTTGATATAAAAAAAATTGTCTTCTTATCTAGTGCATGCTTGTGTGTCTCATGTGATTGATCAAATTATCATTGAGATATTTTTCATCTCCTCCTTATCTTGTCTCATGTTATTTGATGCCTTTACGCATAGTTGTCTTAATGCAAGTTACAAATTATGTCATAACAATGCAAAATGATTTCTAGATATGAGGTTACCCTCCTCCTCGAGGTTTGAGCTTTAGGGCCCTTTTTTGAAGTATTTATGCAAAAAAAATTATAGTAGGAGATAGTGCAAATTCATTTTCTATCATTGCAAAATAAGTGTTATGCAAGTCTAAGTCTCATAGTCCTTACAGTTTGGGGTATCACCCAGTAGTTTTCATTATATCATTTCATTTTTAGAAGTCCTTCTCCCTTTTCCTTAAAAAATTCAATAGATTAGGTAATAACCAATAGGAAGCTGACCTTCTCCAAAGGTTGAACTCTGCTTTCAAACCCCACACTTTGAGAGGTCTTCCCATATTACACTTGATTGTTGAATTTCACATTCAAGAGGATGCAAAATTTTAGTGATAACAAAAACATTAACATAATGCAAATCAAATAAATTCAAGTCATACAATGAAGCCAAGACCACTTAGGAATAAAAAGGATCATCCTCAAGGGTCATAGTTCTCTCATGGACGAAGACCAGCGAAGTCTCCATTTTAGACCCTTTTTTCTTTGTATATGTTTTTCCATGGTTTGAGCCCTTTTCCCTAAGCCATGTTGTCTCCTAGACATGTCTTTTCACTAAATTAACATCTTAATCTAGTATAGATATCGTATCTATCTAAAATACATAAATATAGATGCTTCAATATTGATATCTCTTGAAACCTCTTTTAGATAAATATATTTAAGTTGTTTATGCTAGTTATTATTATATGATGATACTAATAATATTTATATTTTTTAATACATTTATATTAATATCCTCTCCATAATTTTATTAATCTATTTTATCTTATTAATAATATTATTATTTATCATTTGAAGATCTAAAGTGCATAGGTCGTAAGAGTGAGGAAGGCCCCCGATGTCTAATGGGTTGTATGTGTTGGGAGTAAAACCTATGGAGGAACTAGGGAAAAATAATTAGGGAAGATCAAGGATCCAAATTCAATGGGGAATCATAACACATGAGGAAGGGTTTAGGATCATGGTTGAGAAATGAACTAGAACTAAGATCCAAAAGGATGGAAAGGAGGAAGACCAAGGACTAGGTCATAGGGTAGAATTGAAAGTAGGGATTGATGCCAAAGTACCAGAAGGATGGAAAGGAGGAAGAAAAAGGACTAGGTCACATGGTTTACTTGTAACTAGGGATTGGTGCCAAATTCTAGGGCTCTCCCATAAGTTCAAGATCTTGAGGTAGAATGAGGAAAGAGTCAAGGTTTCAAGGTTCACAAGAACTCTGGAACATGGGAAGGGATAAAGGGTTAAAGGTAATGTGTTCAAGGACTAATAAAGGATTAGGGTGTTAGGGATAATAGGGACCTTGGGACTTAGTCCTTTGGTTCATTTTTCATCCAGGGTTACACTTCTAGTGGTGAAACATGGAGAAGTGTGAGAGAGTCAGAGAAAATAGAGATCGAGGAACATACATGAATTTGAACCAAGTTATGGATTATCCATTTAATGAACCTATCAGAGGTTTGGTGAGTTTGGAAATCATAACACTTTTCCAACACCCTTATGCATTAGAATTTCTATAACCTTCTATGTCAGATAATTTGGGGTAATTTAAAATTGTTGGAGGTTCGAGAGGTTCTCGAACCTTTAAACCCTCTAACATGTATCTTATAACATATTTCTCTTTTATATTTCTTTGTTCTATCAGCACCTTCATGAATGTTTTGACCTTTATTAAAAAAAATTAATGAGCATTGCCTCTCATTTTTCCCTTACCTTTCCTTCCTTTGTTAGAACATTTCCTAGTTCCTAAAACTACATCAAAGCTTGATAGTAGGTTTTAAACCAAGCCAAATTCTCTTACAAGAACTAAAACATACTACAAAGGTTCAAAAGGCATGTTAGCCCCTGTAGAAGGTTCAAGAAAGTTTCAAAAAGAACTACACCTAATGAAAGGAAATATGCATCCACCCAAGATAATTTCCACATAACCCAAATAGAGAAATATATGCAAACAAGTATTCAAAATCCATATGAAAAATAATAGACAAAATACAATCAAAGATGACACAAAACATACCCCAAGAAAATCCTCAAGAGGGAAAAAATAGCCTCCAAAAACATCCATCACTCATGTATTATTCATAAATAAACATTAAAATACATCTCCAGAGTCCTCCATGAACACATTTGAAACATCAAGCCCTCTACAAGCACTCCATGTAAAAAAACATGTATCCACACATCTCATGCCATGCTTCAACCCTCAAAAATGCTAACAAGAGCCAACAAGCCAGCTAGCCAATCTTAAAAAACTACCCATGTGTTTAATTTTATAGAAACAAGCTCACACAAAACCACCAAGTGGTATTAGATAAAACCATGTGACTAATACCATACGCTTACAAAAACATTAACCCATCATTTAATATTGGTAGCGATTTTTTCCCAATATTAATTTTTTTTCCCATGTGCAACCATACAGTAAATATTTAATCCAATGTTGCATACAACACATAAAGTGGATCCAAGAATGATAGACCCATGTGATGCACACATCCCTAGATTCCCTAGGTGCACCATATAAAATAAATATTACATTAATAACATTATTCAAGGTGGACAACACATCATTTCCTAACATTCTCCCACTTGTTGTAGACATTGCATAAGGGTTAAACATGTAAACTCAAATATGAACAAGGTAAAAATCCCTCTAGCCACATATACCATCAAGGAATAAAAGTGCTCCATCAAGAAACCTACAACAAGAATCAAGCTAACCACCATCTCAAGAATGAATTCTCTCATCCTCCATCATGCCAACGCACAAAGATAAGAAATTGTCCAAAGAGATGCCACACTATCTTTCACAAAGAAGCATAAGTCTTGCTTCCAATTGATATCCCAATACACAAACACTCAATCCAAAGGTAACAAGTATGCATCAATAGCTATCAAGATATAATCACCATAACTAAAAATAGCACCCACAACAAATGCTAACACATCCAACTATCTATACCTCAAAGGTATACAAATCATAATAAGTGAACCACATGCCATCAATATATATAACCCATAACATGCAATCACAAGCTCCAAGTGCCAAACCTATCATATAATGAACATATGCATCTAGGAACTCCCACTATATAGGTAAATTTCAAATCTAAAAATAATCAAGACATCTAAAGATCCATGAATAGCATCACATGGAAGTATAACCAACATCATGTAGTACCAAGGAACATCCACAAAGATATGAAAATCTTGCAAACCAATATGTTGCAATTCAACCATCACCACAAGTATCCATAGCTCTCCCAAGTTCTTCACACTTGACAAAGGAAAAAGATAAATGAACCTCCATGTCATCACCAAAGAATAATGAAAAACACATGACCACAAACATAGTGATCACCATATCTCCACACAAAATCTCAAAACCAATGTTATGTGAGAAAAAATCCAGGAAGTAGAACAAGACCAAAGAGAGAATGCACAAATCAAAACCTATATCATGTCCTTCTACACACACCTCTAAATGCTAAGTTGTGATAAGTATGATCTCCACCATAAAACCCCAAAGAGAATAGTACTATCCACATCTAACCATAACCAAGATGTATGAATCTCAAACCAAAACCATTCCCAATCCAAAGGAATAATCCCAATAACATCTCCTAAACTCAACATTTATGAATAATCTCACAATGCATAAGGAAATAAACATGTCAACATCCCTCAAATGAAAATTATAAAACTAGTAAACCATAGCTCAAGATCTATATACATGAGAAGATAAAGAATACAACATAATGCATCTAAAAATAACAATGGGAAATAACTCAGATGATTAATTGTCGAGTAGACCAAGAGCGGGGAATGAGAATTCTCCTCCAAGATGTCCAAGTCATCATGACCCGTCTAAGAACAATCTCCTCATAGGTCCATGTTGAACTCACATCCAACCAAGGTGTAGGCTCATTAGACTTCCAGCTGAAACCTCATCAATGATTAATTGTCTCAATAGATGTCTCTAATCACAAGATATCTCCTAGCCTCACCTATGTCTCCAAGTATCCATGAGTACCTGTAACCGATCAATCCATGCCAAACTCCAAATTCAACATAGCACCACCATGAAGCTCCTAAGAAAATGATCAAATCGCCCAATACCAAGAGAACCAACCAAGATCAAATTCATATCCCAACCATAAAATTAGGAACGCGCCATGACATCATGATCTCACATTTCCTCAAAAGAAGATCATATTACGTACCTATATCATCCCAACACTTTAATATGCAATCAACAGTAAATAATGACATAAGACATAACCATCCTATCAAAACAAGGATCACATGTCAAACAAAAAATAATGACACCTCAACCAAAGACTAAAGAGTCCTCCATGGCTAACCAATATGTCAACATCTCCAAAGCACATGAAGATAACCATATCCTACAAAGAAGATCATCCACCATCAAATGGTGAATCCAAATCATCGCTACAAGCTCCCATTGAATTGTGATACTAATATTTCCATGGAATCATAACATCCATCCTCTAAATGGAGATCCTCTATAGCCAAAATGCAATCAAAGAACTCAACACCATGAGCTCCCAAGGGGAAGAGTCAAACCATGGTCTCCAAGCTAAGAAGATACAACACCACCAAACCATCACTGTCACAAGCTTCTGCTGAATTATGTAATCAATCTATCCATGACATCATGATTACAATCTCCTCATATGAAGATCAACCACAACCATGATCCTCAAGCCAAGAAGATAACCACCACAAACCAAATTGGAACCAATCCAACACCACCAAAAAAGCACTTGCATAAACATTCATGTCATGCCAAAGTCCATAAAGTTCAAGGAACATCAATGACACCATGATCACCACAAAATATACTAGCAACACAATCCAACTGCATCACACATGTCTACATCATGTAGTCAACTACATTGGTCCCACATCATGATTGCACCTGGTAATACCATCTCTCCTCCTCAACATGACAACCAAACCAACAAAACAAGTGACTAAGCCACTTGCCACAAAATTGAATCTACAACACTGAAGCATCTATGGGAATAAACAACCCACATCCAAGTCATAAATACAATTTGTAAGTACATACAACTTACAACACTACACAACACATAGATGTAACAATGCAACATAAAAATCCAATAATATATTGATAACCATGTCAAATGAGAGTAATCAAAGATGTACATGTGAGTATACAATTACTCCAATATCAAATCACCAAGATTCAAATAACTATAAGCTCACAAAATCACCATAGTCAAAAGAACCCATAAACAACTTAGACATAAATAATAACAAATAAATCATGTGAAAACATCTCCAAACCTGATCTACTATGTAGTGCTATGAACAAGCTTTCTATTGACTATAAGAAGTCCAAAATCTAACTTTGTATGCACAAGTAATGACCTCTTTCAAGCTTGAAAGGAACATCCAACTTCCAACAAGCATTTGACTATCAAAACAACAAAATCTAGAAAAACTATTGATACCAAAATGAAGAGCACAAAACCACCTTTCCAATGAATATAAGAAGTAAAAAAATAGATACCTTGGTGAAAGTTATGCCCCGTAGAAAAAAGTTACACAATTTTGGTATTATGCAGCAAGCTAGTGGCGCATTAACGGTCCCCAAGTGGCGCTCGAGCTATGGACCTAACATGCATATAAAAATCTAGTTTAATTGGTTTTTTTTATTTTTTTGGTAGACTTTAAAAAAAAAATTAAGGCGGTGTGGTCCCTGTAGGACCGGGGGCCTAATCCCATCGATCTGGGGGCACCCCCAACAAAAGCACTAATAAGATTGTCAGTAGCTATCAACTAGTCTACTGGTGGAAGTACTTATCAGTACTACCACCATAGTCCTAGCAAGGGAGGGGGTATGGGGTCTGTGGACCCCATAGCCCCAACCCCCCAATGGCGAGGTATTTTTTGTCCCAAGGGGTCATCTACAAAATTTCCCCTACAAAACCCTCATGATGAACATCCATAAAAAACCCTTAAATTTCCAATAAAGATTCATAAACCCAGATCTTTAAAAAATAGCCACAAATTTGTAACCCTAAAACTCCAAATCTACAAAAAACACCTACATAAAACCTTGATAGCTTGCAATGTCTTCATTCTTTCCATGCAAGACCTGGATTCAACTATACACTAGATCTACTCAAACAGGGGTTATATAAACCATAACCATGGCTTTGATACCAAATGAAAGGAAATATGCATCCACCCAAGATAATTTTCACATAACCCAAATAGAGAAATATATTCAAACAAGTATTCAAAATCCATATGCAAAATAATAGACAACACACCATCAAATATGATACAAGATATACCATGGGAAAATCCTCAAGAGGAAAAACCAGCCTCCAAAAGTATCAATCACTCATGTGTTATTCATCAATAAACATTATAATTGTGATCCTAATAAAATGCTGCTTCTAAATGTGAGATGCTAAATAAGAAACTAATAATGCAAATGGGAAGAAGCAAGATAATAGGGCACCTCAATGACTAGCCTAAGAAAATGAACAATATGAAAGCAAGATAAACAAATAGATTGTTGTTATACCTTCATATTGTTGTCTCCTCCCTTGGTTGGCCCTTTGATGCTTCAAGAATTGTGTGCTCCTTGAATGGAAATGGATTTGAATGAATGCAAGATGAATTGATACAATATGGGTGCTAAAATGGATGAGAGCTTGAATGGCAATTTTGCAAGAGTTTACTTGCAAAAGAATTGATTCCTTAAAATGAAGGAATTGAAGGGGTATTTATAGGCTAATTGGAATTCTCTAGAGAATTCGACGGTTGGGATCGATCCAACAAAGATCAAGATGAAGGGCTATGGTGAGTTGAGGACTCACAAGCCCTCACATCTTGACATGTGGAATGTGAGATGTATTAGGGTGGAGTGATGTGGAAATGAGGTGGAAGAGAAGTACATGAGGTGGACCTTGGGGGATGAGAAGATTCCTTGGAGGAATAAAAGTGAATTAAAAATTCACAATGATTCGAAGAATCTAGTGGATAAGAGAGAGTCTCCAAAAAGCTGAAGATTTGTCACATGTGGGTAATGTGACAAGTCCAAGGTTCTAGAAGCCTTGGGCACATGTAAAATGACATGTCACATTTGCATGGGGGATGAAAAAGACCTTGGGAAGATAAAAGTGAATTAAAAATTCACATGGGGAAGAGGGGAACCTTGGTTGAATAAATGTGAATTAAAACATGGGGAAGGGAGTCCATACCAAAAATGGTAAGTGGGAAGGTTGACCAAAAAAGGTAAGTTAAATATGGTTAATGCTTCTGATTAAGGTTGTGCAAACACAAGATTAAGGTAATTAATGAGAGGTTAGAGGCAAGTGGGAGATTATGGAGGATGTGACACTTAATCAAGATTAAGTGGTGCACATCCTAATCACAGATTAATTAATTTAATCCAGATTAGAAAAGGGTTTTGGAGAATGTGACAAGGAGAGAGAAAAAGATGAATTAAAAACTGGTTTTAATTCAAATGGGTTAAAAGACTAAATTAAATAATTTGTCATATTTATTTAGTTTAGAGAAGAACAGGGTGTAAGGTAAAGTATTTAATTTATTTAATTAGATACTTTAGGAACCTTAGGCAAAAAATGAAATAATGATTAAATAAATTATTTATTCACTATTAATGAAATAGATGAATAAAGTAGACAATTTTGATCATATGGAAGTGATCAAATTTGGATGTCTACATTTTTCCCCTCTTCGAAGTACCGTTAGAATAACCGTGCTTCGAAGAAAAGAAAGTGCAGATGACTCTATAGAGGAATTCACCAAAGGATGATGCCCCAACTTGAGGAGGAGGACTTGAGCTATCTAAATTAGCGGGGGAATGGATGGAGATTATGGCTGAGAAAATAGATAAATGGGAAGGGTATGCCCCCTCGAGAGGGCGACAGGGGAAAAGAGAGGGGTCCCGGGTGACCTCTCGATAGGAAGAAACGGATGGGGGAAAGGATGAGAGATGAGAGGGGATATGAAAATGACAATGTAAAGTGCTGAAACAAAAAAAAAATGATGATAAGCGATGGGAGATAAAGGTGAGCACAAATGGATGTAAGGAAAAATGTGATGTTGCCCCAATCCAGGTACAAGCCAGGTTGGGCGGATGGTTGATGGAGTGTTGTTGATGAGGACATGATACATCCCAAAACAACACAAAGATAGGGAAAGATACATCCTGATGACGATGAGGATGAGTGTTGTTGACAAGGGAATGATACATCCCAAAACAACACAAGGATAGGGAAGGATACATCCCACTGATGATGAGGATGAGGATGAGTGTCGTTGACGAGGGAATGATACATCCCAAAAAAACACAAGGATAGGGAAGGATACATCCTGATGAGAGTGTCATTGATGAGGGAAAGATACATCCCAAAACAACACAAGGATAGGGAAGGATACATCCCAGAGATGATAATGATTATGATGATGAGGATGATTGGATCAAGGCTTGTAGCAAGGCTAAAACCAAGAGTGTGATTAGATGATTTGAATGGATGAGGATGGGGAAGACATGCAAGATGATGGAATGGAAAATGAAATGCAATCCTAATGCAATTTGTCATTCGTAGAGCATTGATTTTTGCTATAGCATAAGACACCGGGCATCAGGGTATGTAAACCAAGACGGATTAGTGTCTAATGCATAAAACAAACATAACAGACAAGAAGGCTATTCCAACACCCCAAAGTCATAAAGACAGTGGTCAGGCCTGGTATTGGGATAACCATAAGCACAAAAGGATGCCCCAGCATAACACAAGACCACGAGAGTCTTGGTGGGTACTACGTGGGACAACCAAGAAGACAAAAACATAAAAAAAAAGATCAAGATACGCCCCTATGTTTACTATTCAAAGCACACCATGATATGATAGATCAAGGCAACCATGACAAGTGATGATAGGGAGCTCAAATGATAAACAAAATGTCAAAAACATCAAAAGATCACAATCAAGTTTGAAACATCCTTTGCCATAGGATCAAGATGATGGATGGGGTTGATGCGGTTCGTTAGAAAGGATACATCCTGTTGAGACCAAAGATGGAGGATAGATTGGTTGATCGACATGACGCAGGATAGCAGAAACCAATTGGATCTTGGGATACAGATGATTGTTGTTTGATAAGAACTAGCTTAGATAGGGATATACTTGACGATACAACAAGATGACATCACACAAGACTGAACCTAAAGACCTAGGGGCTCGAGGGTTGATCAAAGATCAACTTTACTACGTGAAAGTGCAGAGCCCTTGTAGTTCGATAAGAGACCATGGATAAAAGTGGAAAGAGGAAAATGAAGACCTCGATGGAGGACAATGATCAGATGGAAAAAATACCCAGGGGGCAGACCAAATGATTGACCTTGTCTATGTGAAAGTGTAGGGGCCACGTAGCTCGACACAAGGCCAAAGAGAGACGATGGAAGAGACAAGACAGACAAAAGATAGAACCCCGGGGGTGGATCAAATGACCGACCTTGCCTACGTGAAAGCGCAGGGACAACGTAGCTCGACAAGAGACCGATGACAGACAATGGATAAGGGGTGATGAGATGACCAAGATAAATCGATAATATGATGGAGCGGATATGATGAGCCAGGATAGGCTGCAGGATTGGATAGAACGATGGTTGATATGTGTAGGATGTGAAGCTCAGGGATGGGATAGGTAATTCAGATCATTAGAATATGAATTTGAGAGGTGAGACGATGGATAGATGAGTGATGAAGATGTGAGAAAGATGTGGTAAATAGATAGGAGGGATGAATGATGATGTGAATGGCATTGGGTTGCATGCGGGTAGCCTAGAGCTAGTTACCAATGACAAGGGATAATAGAGGGAAATGGATGGATGGATAAGAAGATGCTAGGATAGGTGGATAGATGACGGATAGATGAGTGATGAAGATTGGAAAGATGTGAGAAAGAGATAGGAATGATGATAGTGAAATATCAAGTCATTGGATTGCATGAGGGTAGCCTATAGCTAGAGACCAATGACAAGGGATTATGAGATGGAAGGAAAAGAAGATGCTAGGATAGGTGGATAGATGATGGGTAGATGAGTGATGAAGATTGGAAAGATGTGAGAAATAGATAGGAATGATGATAGTGAGGTATCAAGTCATTGGATTGCATGAGGGTAGCCTATAGCTAGAGACCAATGACAAGGGATTACGAGATGGAAGGAAAATGGATGGATTGATAAAGATGGGAGATAGAAAGATGCTAGGATAGGTGGATAGATGATGGATAGATGAGTGATGAAGATTGGAAAGTTGTGAGAAATAGATAGGAATGATGATAGTGAGATATCAAGTCATTGGATTGCATGAGGGTAGCCTATAGCTAGAGACCAATGACAAGGGACTATGAGATGGAAGGAAAATGGATGGATTGATAAAGATGGGGAGATAGAAATATTCTAGGATATATGGATAGAAGGATAAGGATTCAGAAAGATGACATGGATTACTGGGTAGATAAACGGATGAGGAGATAAGGATGAAAAGATGGAAAAGGACTTGTGGATGGGTAGATAGGAAGATAAGGATAGGGAGATGGATTGGATGTTTAGATAGATGAATGGGGAGATAAGGATGAAAGGATGAAAAGGACTATGGGATGAGAGGATGGGGAGATGGAGAAGATTACCTGGCGGAATGGATGGACGATGTCTCCAAGGACCCAATTGCAAATAAGGAGATGCCCCCACTCTATATGTGTCATGCATGACGAGGCAAGAGGGATAGCAAGATGGGTGGATAAGGGAGTGAGATGGGCAATGGAAGATAGATAGAGGTGGATAAGGAATATGATAGTGTATGGATGGGAATATATGCCAAGAGGTGTCCAAAGCATGTATATAGGTTTTCCCCTACATTTATCAAGATCACAAGGAAGAGGGAGGAAGTGGGATAAATGGGATAGGATAGATAAGATGCAGAAGATAGGCAAATGTAGGAGATGGAGGAAAGGAATGCGTAAGTGGATGTTGCCCCCAATCGTGGAAGGAGACTAGATGGGGAATTTACGCATGATGCCTGTGTGCCAAGTTTTCATCATGGTACTTATCCAAGGCACTTGTTTTCCAAGTTTTCACCATTGGACGAATGATTTTCTCCTTACTTCTTCTTTTTTCTTTTTTTTCTGATTTTCTGATTTTATTTTTTTTGTATTTTTTCTCTTTTTTTGATTTTTTTGCTGATTTTTTGGACTAGGATGTGTACGAAGATGGATAAAGATAGGGATATGGATATACGGATTTTTAGAGGACAATTGATAAGGATAGGGATGAAGGAATCACGCATCAAGTTCCATATGAGGTAATAAGAGCCCATGTTTGAAGTGACTATTCGGATGTTGGTACAACCTTATTAGACTGGATGGTTTATGCAAGAGGATGGATTAAAGGAATTTGCTGGGGGAGATAGAGAGGATAGTGGAGGGGGTGTTGGAAAGTGTATGGATGGAATGATGGAGTGGATTGGTGATGGGGGAAGGTGTTCAGGACCAACATGGGCACATGTGATGGTGGATGCGAAAAGATAGGTGGATGAATGGATGGAGAGTGTGACGATAATGGAGGCATTGGGATAGTGAATTTTGGGATGTAGTGACCCAAAACAAATTTAGGAGATGGAGGAGGTGAATGATTTTGTGGGGAAATAACAAATTTGGATGTCGTTATGGACTTTTCAATTGAAGGTATGGCACCTTTTTTCTTTGGGATCCACATGGTTTTTATTTTTGCTTCAGTGGGCCTTTGTGGCCTTTTGGATTGATTTGGATTTTGGACTCGATTTTCCTGTTCTTCAACATGTCTATGGAAGAGGACATGAGGAGCTTTAGATTAATGTGGATGTTTGGATTTATGTATTGTTGCTTTGTCATCCAAAGTTCTTTTAGTAGCAAGGGGATAGATGCAAGGAGATGGATCATGGGGAGCGATGGAGGTAGGCATTTGATGAGGAAGTGTGGATGGATAATGTGTAGGTATGTGCCTTAGTTGATCCTGATTAGGAGTTATGAAGGTAGGATTTTTATGCTGTGTATGAGGGAGAGGGGGTGGATGAATAGGATAAGATGGAGGGGGTGATTTTGGGATGTAAGGACCCAAAATAGACTGTGTATATGGAGGATGTGTGGGTTTTGATGGAGGGATATAAGAACCCATAGTAGATGGAGGATTAGCAACAACGGATGGAGGGACATAAGGACCCAAAATGGATTGAGAGGATGAGGGAAGATGGATGGTTGTTTTTAGGCAGTATGATGGAGGAGGGGGGATGGCGGCATATGTCTTGGTAGAATGATAGGAAGTACCTCTTGTGCCTTTAGAAGAGGATCGTTTAGGATGTACGAAGGTTGTACCAACATCTTTAGAGTGCAAGTTTTGGGAGACATATCCAAGACCATGTGTGCCTAGATGTTCTTTGACTTGAATGGGTTCTAAAATACCTTGATCATGAAGGCCTAAACCTTTTCCTTGATAGTTCATGTTCTCAAGCATATGATCTATGGTAGGATGCTTATTCTTTTGGAAACATGATGCGAGTGTGTTAGCAGGTGGAGGAGGAAAGGTGGTGCATAGACGTTGTTTTGCTTCTTCAAGAATACCACCATGGACGCATGTAATGTTACCAAGGTGATACAAAAGTGGCATTGGGATGGTAAGACTAGATGGCGATGAAGGATCATGCGATGGAGATGAGGGGATAGCAAAATCAGGAGGAATGAGTGATAAGGGATCATGAGAGGAATTGGGGAGTACAATGGGATCTAGATTTATGGCAGTGGATGATAAGGGCTCATGAGATGGAGTGATTGGATCTTGAATGTAAAGGGGATCATGGGATGGAGTGGAGGAGATAGTGTGATCTTGAGATGGGGTGGATGGAAGGATAGGATCATGACTTGGTTGAGGATATGGATCATGAGATGAAATGGATGGAGGACTATGTTCTTAAGATGGAGTAGATGGGATGGAGTGATCTTGATTTGGAGGAGGGGATATGCTTGTATGTTTTGGATCAATCTCTTGGCATGACTCATCTTGTGTGGGATGTATGATGATGGAAGAGTGTTGGAGGGACTCCTCAATTGGGGGAGAGAGGAGGATGGAGGATTCATGAAGGTCATTGGATTGAAGTTTGTGAATATTAGGACTAGGAGAAGGGGATTGGATGTCTTCAATGGATTCGGTGGATCTAGTAGTAGAATATGGTGATTCAATGGATTCGATGGGTTTGATCAGCTCAATGGTTTGGACGGTGTCAGGAATGGTGATGGGAGGTATAGGTGTAGGATAGCGGAGGGTCTCATCACTAGTGATAGTACATGATAGAGTGGGAGGGCATGGTGTCTCTTCTTGCATGAGTCCTTGGGAAACATTTGGAAGGGATGTAGGGTTAGGTAGACTGATGGGAATGTATGGAGGATTAGGATTAGGGATTGGTGGATTAGGATTAGACGTGGGGATGGGATTGGATGTAGGATTAGGAGGAGATGGAGGATGAGGATTAGATGAAGGGATGGGAATGGATGGAGGATTAGGGATTGGTGGATAAGGTTTAGATGAAGGGATGGGAATGGATGGAGGACTAGGAGGAGATGGAGGATTAGGATTAGATGTGGGTATGGGATTGGATGTAGGATTAGGATTAAGAATTGGAGGACTATATGAGTGAATGTGTGGATGAGGATTAGGATTAAGAATTGGAGGATTAGATGTAGAACTAGGAGGAGATGGAGGATTATGATTAGGGATTTGTGGATTAGGATTGGATGGAGGACTAGGAGGAGATGGAGGATTAGGATTAGATGAAGGGATGGAAATGGATGGAGGATTAGGATTAGATGAAGGGATGGGATTGGATGTAGGACTAGGAGGAGATGGAGGATTAGGATTAGATGAAGGGATGGAAATGGATGGAGGACTAGGAGTGGTTGGAGGATTAGGATTAGATGAGGGGATGGGAATGGATGGAGGACTAGGAGTGGTTGGAGGATTAGGATTAGATGAGGGGATAGGAATGGATGGAGGACTAGGAGTGGTTGGAGGATTAGGATTAGATGAAGGGATGTGATTGGATGTAGGACTAGGAAGATATGGAGGATTATGATTAGATGAGGGGATGGGAATGGATGGAGGACTAGGAGTGGTTGGAGGATTAGGATTAGATGAAGGGATTTGATTGGATGTAGGACTAGGAAGATATGGAGGATTATGATTAGATGAGTGGATGGGACTAGATGGGGAACTAAGAGTGGTTGGAGGAGATAGAGGATTAAGATATAATGTGGGAAAAGGGAGAGTGATGTAGGAGGATGTAGATGTTGGATCAGATTGGGATGGGGAGTGATAGTAGGAAGGTGTGGATGTCTGATTAGAATAGGAAGATTGAGGAGGTGAACCACCATAGGAAGAAATGTATGGTGGGTTGGCGTAGGAGGATATGGATGGTAGATAAGGATGAGGGGATTGAGATGGTGGATTAGGATAGGAGGAATATTGGGATGGGGGATTGTGATAGGAATGTGTGAGTGTTGGATTAGGATGAGAAGATTGAGATGTGGGATTGAGGTAGAGGTATTGGGATTGATGATGAGGATAAGAGGAAGTGGATGTTGGATAGGATAGAGGTTGAACGGGAGGACATGATGAATATGTTGATGGTGAGGATGTTGGATATCCCTTGTCAAGGGTAGCATAAGAACCGTTATTAGATTTGAATGAAGGCATGGTGGGATAGTTTGAAAAAGTAGTGGGATTTTGGGAGGCGATTGGAGAGAGTTTGCTAGCAATGATAGCATCAAGGGGATCTATATAACAATCTTCATTATCAACAATATTTTCATTATCGTCATCAACGGAGTTAGGATTCCCCTTTACTACTATTATTGGTCATGTGAGAGGGGGATAAAGATTCATGATGGATAGAGAACTAGGATGAACTGAAAGCTCATATGGGGATTGGATGAAAGCTCAGATTAGGATTGGATGAAAGCTCAGATTAGAACTGGATTGGGGCTTAGATTGGGATTGGATCATAGGATATGATAGGATTGATTTGAAAACATGATCATGGGTTTTAACTAGAGGACATAAGGTGTTGACAATCAGATTTTTGCCAAATTTGGCAGTTTTCAAAAATTGTCAAATTTTGCCATTTTAGGAAACTTCATAGGCATACGTTTGAGAGTCTAGTTTTTCCCAAAAAAAAACCCAATACTAAGATAGGATGAATTTCCAACTAACATCGAAAATATGAGACATGCCTTCAGAGTTATTAACGAAACGGTTCGTCAAAAACTAGAAAATTGAAAAAAATAAATGCTAATTTGTGATTTTGAGGGTCAAGATGAAAGTTTGAGGCTCTGAAAACATGTCGAAACAGGATCCATTGGACTTAGCAATCTGTTGGGAATCCACATGCTAGCTCATAATGCAACCACCCATAAAATTTCAGCCAAAACCCACATCCAAGTCAAAAGTTATGGGCTCCAGAAGTTTCGGCATAAAAATCAAAAATTTCAAAAACAAAGTCTAGATGATTGGGATTGATGATTTGATGATAGATATGGACTCCAATGATGTTCTAAGAAGCACTTATGCAGTCTGGTCGATGAAACATTGATTTTCAAAAAATGTTGACGGATGCTCGGAACAGGGAAACGGCCACTCGGAACAGGTAATTGGATATTCAGATTGGATAGATAGATGGTCGGGAGCGGTGAACGGGGGCTTGGAATGGCCAAATGAAGGTTTGGATTGATCAAATGGTCAAATGGAGGCTTCGGGGATTCGAACAGAGGTTTAAAAGGGTCAAATGGATGAAACTGTTTGTTCAGGGGGCGTATTCGCACTTCTACAGAAAAGGCTGAAATAGAGGGCAAGGTCACCCCTCTACAGTAAAAAGGCTGAAACAACAAAGGGTAGATTCACCCCTCTGTAGAAAATGGTTGAAACAGAGGGCAAGGTTGCCCCTCTGTAGTGGAAAAGGCTGAAACAATAAAGGGCAGATTCGCCCCTCTGCAAAAAATGGTTGAAACAGAGGGCAAGGTCGCCCCTCTGTAGTGGAAAAGGCTGAAATAGTAAAGGGAAGATTCGTCCCTCTGCAGAAAATGGCTGAAACAAAGGGCAAGGTCACCCCTCTGTAGTGGAAAAGGCTGAAACAGCAAAGGGCAGATTCGCCCCTCTGTAAAAAATGTTTGAAACAGAGGGCAAGGTCGCCCCTCTGCAATGAAAATTTGAAATTGGTTTGGATAAGGAATTTTGGCAAGGACTTAAAATGGTTTAATGACAGTTTGACTTACCAAAATTTACTAGTTCTTCACAGAAAGACACTTTGAACAAGCACAATCCTATGATTAACATTTTAATGGGTATGGCCGACAAAGGTCTTACTCTAGGATGAACAAGGTTTCTAGGGAGTCCTCGATATATGCTTGGTACGTGAGGTACAATCGTAAACACCAATCTATCACAAGCGTGAGTCAGGAGCCCTAGCGAGATACTGAAAGGCTCGGACCAACTCTTCACGTCTATCTAGGTATCACCCTAGCTTCAACGTTTCGCTGATTATGATGCAACTAGATTGGGGTACAGCTTTGGCTCTCCCCCCTTTATATACCCCGTCGATATGCGTGGTTGGAATCGTCCCTTGGGGTGATGAAATCCCCAAGCAGGTCCCGCTAAGAAGAAGACACTAATCATTTCTAACTACCTCCTTCGGATCCGCACAACATGCAAAGGAGGAAGGTGAAAACAAACTAATGCCCCCTTAGGGTAAAAAAAAAAAAGACACAGCAAGCAGCAAATATTACTTTCCCCTACTTATACTAAGTAAATAGATAAAGCAATAAGGAAAGACTTTTTTTTTTTTTTAATCAAAATAAAAAGAAGGCCCTGCAAACAAATGTTAGTTGTTTATCTTTTTGCCCCTTTTGTGATTTGCAGCAAATCTTCTCGAATGTGTTGTTAAAGGCAGATTCGCCCCTCTGCAAAAAATAGTCAGAAACAAAGGGCAAGGTCGCCCCTCTGTAGAAAACAATCTGAAATAGCAAAGGGCAAGGTCACCCCTCTGCAGAAAATAGTCAGAAACAGAGGGCAAGGTTGCCCCTCTACAGAAAACAGTCCGAAACAGCAAAGGGCAGGGTCGCCCCTCTGCAGAAAATAGTCAGAAACAGAGGGCAAGGTCGCCCCTCTGTAGAAAACAGTCAGAAACAGAGGGCAAGGTCGCCCCTCTACAGAAAATAGTCCAAAACAGCAAAGGGCAGGGTCGCCCCTCTGCAGAAAACAGTCAGAAACAAAGGGCAAGGTCGCCCCTCTACAAAAAACAGTCTGAAATAACAAAGGGCAGGGTCGCCCCTCTGCAAAAAATAGTCGAAAACAGAGGGCAAGGTCGCCCCTCTATAGAAAACAATCCGAAACAGCAAAGGGCAGGGTCGCCCCTCTGCAGAAATCAGTCAGAAACAGAGGGCAAGGTCGCCCCTCTACAAAAAATAGTCAGAAACAGAGGGCAAGGTCACCCTTCTGCAGAAAACAGTCGGAAACAGCAAAGGGTAGGGTCGCCCCTCTGTGGAAAATAGTCGAAAATAGAGGGCAAGGTCACCCCTCTGCAAAAAATAGTCGGAAACAGAGGGCAAGGTAGCCCTTCTGCGGCGTCCAGGAGGGCAAGTTCGCCCCTCTGCGACCTAAATCTACAAACAAGCTAACAACAGAAAATGTGAAAAAAAGAGACCCCTTTGTGGGTCCCACCGGGCATGCCAGAAATGTGATCCTAATAAAATGCCGCTTCTAAATGTGAGATGTTAAATAAGAAACTAATAATGCAAATGGGAAGAAGCAAGATAATAGGGCACCTCAATGATTAGCCTAAGAAAATGAACAATATGAAAGCAAGATAAACAAATAGATTGTTGTTATACCTTCATGTTGTTGTCTCCTCTCTTGGTTGGCCCTTTGATGCTTCAAGAATTGTGTGCTCCTTGAATGGAAATGGATTTGAATGAATGCAAGATGAATTTATGCAATATAGGTGCTAAAATGGATGAGAGCTTGAATGGCAATTTTGTAAGAGTTTACTTGCAAAAGAATTGATTCCTTAAAATGAAGGAATTGAAGGGGTATTTATAGGCTAATTGGAATTCTCTAGAGAATTCGACGGTTGGTATCGATCCAACAAAGATCAAGATGAAGGGCTATGGTGAGTTGAGGACTCACAAGCCCTCACATCTTGACATGTGGAATGTGAGATGTATTAGGGTGGAGTGATGTGGAAATGAGGTGGAAGAGAAGTACATGAGGTGGACCTTGGGGGATGAGAAGATTCCTTGGAGGAATAAAAGTGAATTAAAAATTCACAATGATTGGAAGAATCTAGTGGATAAAAGAGGGTCTCCAAAAAGCTGGAGATTTGTCACATGTGGGTGATGTGACAAGTCCAAAGTTCTAGAAGCCTTGGGCACATGTAAAATGACATGTCACATTTGCATGGGGGATGAAAAAGACCTTGGGAAGATAAAAGTGAATTAAAAATTCACATGGGGAAGAGGGGAACCTTGGTTGAATAAATGTGAATTAAAAATTCACATGGGGAAGGGAGTCCATACCAAAAATGGTAAGTGGGAAGGTTGACCAGGAAAGGTAAGTTAAATATGGTTAATGATTCTGATTAAGGTTGTGCAAACACAGGATTAAGGTAATTAATGAGAGGTTAGAGGCAAGTGGGAGATTATGGAGGATGTGATACTTAATCAAGATTAAGTGGTGCACATCCTAATCACGGATTAATTAATTTAATCCGAATTAGAAGAGGGTTTTGGAGAATGTAACAAGGAGAGAGAAAAAGATGAATTAAAAATTGGTTTTAATTCAAATGGGTTAAAAGACTAAATTAAATAATTTGTCATATTTATTTAATTTAGAGAAGAACAGGGTGTAAGGTAAAGTATTTAATTTATTTAATTAGATACTTTAGGAACCTTAGGCAGAAAATGAAATAATGATTAAATAAATTATTTAATCACTATTAATGAAATAGATGAATAAAGTAGACAATTTTGATTATATGGAAGTGATCAAATTTGGATGTCTACAATAATATATCTTCAAAGTCCTCCATTAACACCTTTGAAACATCAAGCCCATGTGAACAAGCATGTAACCACACATCCCATGCCATGTTTTAACCCTTACAAATTCTAACAAGAGCCAACAAGCCAACTAACCAACCTCAAACAACTACCCATGTGTGTTTTCTTTTATAGAAACAAGCTCACATAAAATCATCAAGTGATATTACATAAAACCATGTGACTAATACCATGAGCTTGCAAAACCATTAACCCCTCATTTAATATTGGTACTGATTTTTTCCCAATATTAATTTTTTTCCCATGTGCAAACTCATATTAAATATTTAATCCAATGTTACATAAAACACATAAAGTGGCCCCAAGAATGCTAGACCCATGTGATGCACGTATCCCTAGATTCCCTAGGTACACCACATAATAAATAAATATTATATTAATAAAATTATGCAAGGTGGAAAACACACCGTTTCCTAACACCTAAATCAGTTTTATCCTTGATTCACAACTAGCCAATGTGGGCTAACAAAGGTTTCAAAACCCCCTAAAATTCTCAACAAACACTTAGACTTTGTTGGAGATTTAGCCCAAGTTCAAAAATTGGCATCGGGAGTTGATGGAATTTTTGGAACCACTCACAACCATCAACAAACATTGAAAACATCTCCCAAACACTAAAACTTAGAAACATTTAGTAGTTTTGAAAACTTAAGCACGTGAGGGAGACATGGGAAATGTAGGAGGGCATACTTAGGTAACTTTTAACAAGGTAATGTTAATTTAGTGTTTCTTCTATTAGATATTTATGATGGGTAAATATGGAAAGGACAACAAAGGGGCAAATACTTAGCCATTTTTTAATAATTTAGGAGGCCTATACATATGGGCACCAACACACCCCATCATCCTCCAAATATTCTAAGAGTCTTTCTCCAAATTCTAAGTTTAGGAGCCAAAAAAAGAGCTACCTCCTTTTCCTAGCTAAAGAGAATTCATTTATCAGAGTTTCACATCACACCTACCCATTTAATAGGGTGAGGACACATGGTCTATGATTACCATAACATTACAACAACAAGAAATAAAATTTCAACTTTGTACCTTCCATTTTCTCTCATATGTGTGAGATGACAACTCCATACTCCCACATTGTGAAATGAAACTTTCTACCTTTTTGTAAGCTACACAGATAAAAAAAAGTTTCATGCCTTCTCACACCTCAATAAGATAAACTCTTCGCAATGAGATTTTAAAAATATTTCTCACTTAACGCTCTAAACAAATCCCAAAATGCACCTATCACATAGATGCTTTTCTAAGTGACCAATTTTTACATAGAAAATATAAAAATAATACTTTTACACCCTTTTAAAGTTTGCATTTCAAGCCTATCCAATTTTGCACCAAAAAAGACATCAAGAAACCTTGAAACATTAAAATAATACAAATAAATTAAATTCAAGTCATACAATGAAGCAAAAACCACTTAGGAATAGCAAGACTTATCCTCAAGTTCATAGTTCTCTCATGGACTAATACCAATGGTGTCACTCTTTTAGCCACTTTTTCCCTTATATATGTTCTTCTATGGTTCGAGCCCTTTTCCCTAAGCCATGCTGTCTCCCAACCATAAATTTTAACTAAATTAACTTCTTAATCTAGCATAGATATCACATCTATCTAAAAGACATCAATATAGATGCTTCAAGATTGATATCTCTCAACCTCTTTTAGATAAATATATTTAAGATATTTATGTTAGTTATTATTATATGATGATACTAGTAATATTAATAATTTCATATTTCTAATTTTACTACATTTATATTAATATCCTCCCCATAATTTTATTAATCTATTTTATCTTATTAATATTATTATTTACCATTTGATGATGTAACCATATTTTTACAAGCTTAAAAATTCTACTATAATAATTATGTAGAGTTTTTTTAAATAAAAATTAAGATACATTTAATTTATCTATACTAATAGTCATTTTAAATTATTTTAAACTTTTTCTTTTTAAAATTGTAGGAATTGGTATCTTCCCCTTATAAACTACAGTGCCTCTAGTAAACTCTTTTTACATGATGCTTTAGCCATTCGAATTAGGCCCATAGTCCCTTATTTTAAACTTCTTTAATAATTATTTATTTTGAAATTTATTTTATAGTTTAATTTTTGAAGACATATGTCAATGTCATGTGTTTTTTATGGACTATTAACCTTGGTAATATAAGTGTAAATATTGTAAATACATCTATTTAAGATATTAATCTTGAATTATTTTATGAATAGTATTTCTTGCTTATAAATTACACTAGAACTATTTTATTTACTTTAAAATTAATTAAGAATTAATAAGAAATTAAACATTTTATTTTTTAATGTGAACATATAAATTAATTAGAATTAGAGAAGTAGAAAATAAATAAAAAAGATAAAATTATTTGATTTTTTTTATATATAAACAATTATATTTTTATAATAATAAAATATATATTGATTTTCATTTTAAATCTTGAATAATTGTATATTAGATTTTCATATTTCAAACAATATAAATCTATCTAAAATATATTTAGAATTATTTTATTTACTTCAAATTATTTTCTATTACTTTAAAAAAAAATTAATTTTGTTTATAATGAAAACCAAAAATGGTGAAAATCAGCGAGGTGGTGGAGATCGAAGATTGCAAAGCGGAGAAGGGCAATGAGCAGAATCATGAAGGCCAGAAGTTGTGGCAAGGAAAGAAGTAGAGATATGATACGCCAAAGGTGGGCAATGACCAGCATTGGAAACTGACACCAGAAGCGGAGACAAGAAGTAAGGAAAAATGGAGCGAGGAGTTGGAGTGAACGGTTCCCTTCGAATAATGCAGGGAGAGAATCAACAAGGGTTGGACGGCGCATGGAAAATCGGAATGGACTCCAAGATAATAAATGCATAGGCCCCAATGGGTGATGGAGAATGGTAGCTGGGTGGATAAGTGCCACCCTTACTATCAACCTCAGTACCGGCCAGAAGCCGAACAAAAGTGAAGGAAAATTGAGTTGGGAAGGACAAGTGCCTCCATGGGTGAGAACTAACCTCTATGTTAGGGTGAATGGAAGATGGGGAGGAAATCAGGGTTTCAACAGAGGTGGTAGGCAAAACTTCAAAAGATCGAATGAGTGGTTTAGGGAAAAGTTAAGAGCGGAAAGAGACTTGACCAAAAATTGGCACCAAAAGGATCACAAAATGGCTCCAATAACCAAGTCAGACATGGACATTGGTTCAGCAAACCAGGGAAAAGCGAATGAGGGTAAGTCCACACCAACTCCTATACCTTATCTATGTGTTAATAATGAAACTTTCAAGAGTATTCATGAATCACTACAAAAGATTGGAATTTTTGTCAAATGGGGGGAGAAGGCCACAAAAATTGGAGAATTCTGGAAGAATGGTGTAAGAGAACCTAGGTTGAGGTTTTAGCAATGAAATCCTTGGAAAATAATTGGTTCTTGATTAAATTCTCAGACCAAAAGAGGAGGAATAAGGCCTTAGAAACAGGGCCTTATTTTTTGGATGGTGCCTAATTGCATTCCACATAATGGCGGCCAAATTTTTATCCAAGAAAAATATGGCCTGAGGAAAGTGCGGTGTGGATGAGGCTATACAATTTACCCTTAGAGTACTAGACGAAAGAAACCCTAAAGGAGATAGGTAGGCAGATAGGCAAACTACAAAGTGTAGATAACATCTAGGAGGATGTGGAAAAAGGATCCTACTTTCGAATTTGTGTATCAAAAGCTCAAGGTATAGAATTGCCAAAGGTGGTAGACCTCATCTCCAAAGTGGGATCTTGGCGACAAAAAGTGAGTAGGGAAGACAACCTAAAAATCTGCCCTAAATGTAAATCATTGGAGCATGATAAGAAGAAGTGCACAAAAAAGGGGGAGGCTAGCAATACCACCACAGAAAGACAAGATAAAGAACCTAAGAAGGTGAAGGAATTTAGATTGGATGTGAGGTCATCAATCGAGTATGGGGAAAAGGAACTAATAGATTCAATAAGACCTCCAAAATCAGGAAATGAGGAGGTTGAGTTGGGGGGAAGAAACTCACTGGAATGACGAGAAGGGGAGAATCAAAGAACTTACTAGTCAATTCAATATGAACAACCAATCTTCTTAGGAATAGATCCCCAATTCAAAGAAGGTTTTCCCCATCTCACAAACATTAGGATAGAGAATTAGCTAGTGGAAATAATGGATCGGAGCGAGACTAATCAGAAGCCAGAAACCCTAGAGGCATCATCAATGAAGGCACTCACCGGCTTTAAGGATCTACCAGAAGGGTTGGAGGAGGGTCAGGATTAGGGTAGTATGGAATCAAAGCCGGATTGTGATGAAACCTTTAAGGAGTATCAGGAAGGCATAATGGTTGAGAGAGGAATTGAACAAATCCCCTCGGCAAGGAAAACACCAAGGATCAAGTTTTCTTGTCAAAGAGGATGCAAACCCAACAAAGAAAAACTAAAAATGGAAGGTTCAGCTAAAGGCCAAACAAAATTAGGCCAAATGATTCTTAGAAATCGGAAGGGACTTCCCCTTCTCAAGGAACCATGAGAATCATAAGTTGGAATGCTAGGGGCTTGAACGCCCCTAACAAGTGGTGCCACTTTAGGCATCAAATAGTTAGTAGTAAGCCAAACATTCTACTAATCCAGGAGACAAAGTGGAGTAAGGAGGAGTAGGGAAGGCATTTGAAGTGTTGGAAAGGGTGGGAAGGGATTTTTAAAGAGTCAATAGGGGCTTTTGGGGGACTGGGGATAGTATGGAACCTAGCCTCGATGTGTTGTAATCTCATGGAAGAGAATCAGAATTGGTTGTCAGTCTCGGTAAGGATTTACTAGGGTAATGTAGAATACAAGCTAATCAATGTATATGGCCCTATAGCCCCAATGGAAAAAAGGCATCTTTGGGCAGCAATCACAACCTCACTAGGACAGCTAAAAGACAAAAAAATCATAATTGGTGGAGATTTCAATGCCACTTTAAACAATTCGGAGAAGCAAGGTGGAATACGAAGCCTAATAAGATCTCAAATGGACTTCTAGGACTTAGTAGATAAGAATATGCGAAGGGATATACCTACAGAAAATGGAATATACACCTGGAAAAATAGAAGAATGGGGTATACTGGAATAGCAGAAAAACTGGACAGATTCCAGGTGGTAGGGGAATGGAACCAAGGGGTGAACTTGATGGAAGCCTCTATTTTTCCCTAGAGCGGTTCAAATCACTTTTTGATTCAACATGAAATTCAATCAAATATTTTCAAGGGAGGTTTGCCCTTTAGATTTGAAAAGATGTGGATGAGGGACCCAAATCTATCAGAACAGATATTGGTTTGGTGGAAAGAAGTCTGGATTGGTAATCAATCACACCTTTTCTCCTTCCAGAAGAAAATTTCTCATATCAAAGCTAAACTGTGAGTGTGGAATAAGGAACACTTCAAAAAAAAAATTGAAGAAAGTGACAAGATAGAGAGTGAACTCAAAACCTTAAATGAGAAAATAATCGAGAATGGTATGGGGTAGGAAGAATATCTTAAGGAAAAGGAATTGTTAGGTGCCCAATATGAGACCCTGACAAGAATGGAATGCTCTAGAAGCATAAATCCAAGGAACTGTAGCTCCAAGAAGGTGATAGAAATACTAAATTCTTTCACAATTCAACCATGGTCAAAATGAATTCGAGCAGGATTATAGAACTAATCAGAGAAGATGGTTCTCTCGCCAGAACTATGCAGGAAATCAATTAGGAGGTCGTCAAGTAATTTGAGTCCTTGTTTAAGAAAGAAGTCCAGGTGGACGGAAGACCCAAGGAGAAGTTCATCAGTGGAATTCCAATTTCAATCACAGAGGTAGAGAAAGGAGAACTCACTAAACCCATTAGTACATAAGAAGTCAAGAAAGCAACATTCCAACTTGGAGCAGATAAGTCCCCAAGACCAGATGGCTTCTCGGCCTCCTTTTATCAGGCATATTGGTTAATAATTAAGGAAGACCTAGTCAAAGCAGTTGAAGAATCAAGGAGAAAAACCACAATGCTAGGGGCAGTCAATCATACCTTCATTGCACTCATTCCTAAAAAGAAAGAGGAAAATTGCATGGGGGATTTCAGGCCAATCTCCCTTTGTAATATAATCTAAATAATAATAACCAAGGTTATCACCAATAGGCTCAAGTTGGTAATTCACAAAATCATTTTAGAAGAGCAAAGTGGATTTATTTTGGGTAGGTCAATTGTTGAAGGTATAATAGTGGTGCACGAGACAATCCACACGGCAAGAAAGTTAAGATTGCCAAGTATGATCCTCAAATTAGACATCCTAAAGGCTTATGATCGGGTGGATAGAAAACTTTTGCTAGATGTGCTAATTGGATTTGGATTTGACAGGAAGCTAGAGAAATGGATTAAAAGATGCATAATTGCTCCAAGATTCTCAATTTTAATAAATGGAGTAGCCTAAGGCTTATTAGATTCCTCTTGGGGGTTAAGGCAAGGGGATCCATTATCCCCATTTCTCTTTATCATAATGGCAGAAGCCCTGGGAAGGAAAATTGGACAATGCAGGAGGGAGGGATCATGGAAGGGAATTGAGGCAGCCCTAGGGGTGGGAGCAAGTACCCATCAAAAATTCATGGACGATACCATCATTTTCGGCTTAGCCTCAAGAGTGGAAGCAAGAAAGATCAAGGAGGTTTTGAATAATTATAGTAGGGCTTCTGGCCAGGCCATCAATTGGAGAAAATCGGAAGTCTTCTTCCTCAATATCCAACCTAGCCTTCAATGAGACCTTGCAAGGATACTGGGTATAAGACCAGCCTACCTCCCTGGGAAATTCCTAGGGATGCCCTTATTCGCTAGGGCCAATCGTATCACCTTATGGGATAGATTAGTAGGGGACTGCAAAAAGAAGATGGAATTATGGAAAGGTAAATGGTTAACTTCAGCAGGCGGGCTACTCTTGGTGAAAACTGTTCTGGCAGCTATTCCAGTATACTCAATGTCATGCTTAAAAATTCCTGAGGGCATCATGGATCAACTCAATCAAATAATGAGGAAATTATTTTGGAATGGATTAGAAGATTCAAACAGAATTCCCTTGTTGGCATGGGATAGGATATGCAAACCTCATGCCTCAGGTGGGGCAGGAATCAAATAGCTGAAGGAAATGAATCAGGCTATGGGTGCTAAACTAGTATGGAAAATGTACACCAACAATCAAAAATGGGTAAGAATCTTGAGGAAGAAATACCTCGACTCAGATGGTCCAGTGAGTATAGCTAGGTTATTCAATCCACCAAGAGGCTCGATAATCTGGAACTTCATTTGTGAATGCAAGGATATTATTTGTAAGTATGTCACTTGGGAAGTCGACAATGGTAGAAATGAATCATTCTAGGAAGATTCATGGGATGGACACTCTAAGCTAAGTAATATTTTGGGCCTGGCAACAATCAAGGAAGAAGCAACAAGGGTCTAGGGTCCAAAGGTAAGTGACTATGGAGACAGTGTGTGGAATAACGGATTTCAGCGGTGGAGGGAAAAATTTAGATGCGCTTAATGCCCCTGAAGCACAAAAGAAGGCCTTGAAGATGATCCTGAAGGCTAGGACCTTTCCAATTGGTGAAGGGGAAGATGTTCTAAGATGGAATGCCTCAATAGATGGAGAGTATAAGGTTAATACTGGATATAAGCTCAAGGAAAGGAGGGAGGAAGGAAAAATCTGGCCAAATACACTCCTATGGGGGGAAAATGTCCTATCGAAAGCCGGGGTTTTTACATGGCTAGCCACCCAAGGAAAGATATAAACATAGGACAGGATAATAAAGCTAGGGTTTAGGGGTCCTAGTAGATGTATAATGTGAAAACATTAGGCAGAAATAGTGTCACATCTTTTGCTCACATGTCCCTACGCCGAGTACTGTTGGAAATTCATACTCGGACTTCTAAATTACTCGACCCCATTATCATCAAACCTTTGGGAATGGCTCTCCGGTCCGCGTGGCCAAAGAAGATTCACAATGGAGTCTTTAGTAGCATATGGCAGATAGTACTATCCATAGTATGTTGGGAAATCTGGAAGGAAAGGAATAGGCATATCTTCCAAGAGTAATCAATGGGTAGAGAAAAGTTAGTAGGACGTATGGTTAAGGCGGTGGTGGAATTGGTAAACAGTGGAGCAAAACAAATAACCTTTCCAAAAAATGTGTTCTCGAACAAAGATATCGAACTTACTAATAAATTTTATGGATTATACATTCTCCCCATTATAGGTGTGTTGGATGTGACTCAAAAGGATGAAATTGGATGAAGAATAGTATGGTAGAAACCGCTACCTGGATGGATTAAGGTAAACTATGACGGAACCTCTAATGGTAATCTTAGAGTGGCCGGCATAGGGTGTGTGGCAAGAGACTTTGAAGGAAGGGAGCTTGCTTAGAAGGCAGAAAGCATTGGAGAGGCAACAAATAACATGACAGAAATTAGGGCAGCCCTGAGCGTATTGGAAATGGGGAAGTGCATCGGGGCAACAAAATTGCACCTGAAAGGGGACTCGTTAATCATAGTGAACGCCATCAAAAAAACTTCACCCCAAACTAGCTATTGCGGTGCTGGTTGAGACCGATTTGGACCCTTGTCTCATCCTTTGAGGAATTCCAAGTCATCCACATGTACCATGAAGGAAATACTGTGGCGGACAGTTTGGTAAAAAGTGCGGTGACGAAGGCTAAGTACAGCCTGGGCAGAGACATCTATGTCGGGGCTGAGCGAAGGGTCACATCAATATGAAGGCATAAGAAGTGGTGGTGTAAAATCTAGGAGGTGGAAGAATTAGATAGCCCCACATACACATCGAAACCTGCAATCAGTAAGCTAGGTACAACTCAGAACTTGATTAGCGTCACATTTGGCAGGTAACCATCTTTTCAAGATTTAGCCGATCGTCTCAAGGAAAATTGAAGTCACTTCAGGCTGGTGACCTCGATAATGTTGGATCGGCATTAAGGAGTCACTTGTGTGAAAGTATGGCACAATTAAGTCGGATCAGAAAAGGAAATAGTTGGCTATAAGAATGGGTAGCGTCGCAAAAAAAATGACAGCTGGAAGAGTAGCAAAGAAGCATCTCGTGAAGTGTAGGTGGAAAAGATAGAAGATGGATACACCTATGTGTCTAGAGAAAACTACAACCATGGTGCCATTTCAGGGAGAAGAGTCAGACATCAAGTTGCACAGACTCCTCTCGGTGAAGGACAAGCTGGTCATTCATGCAGTTTGGGAGGTGTTGGGTCGAGAGTTCATTTGGTCATACCATAAGCACTGACTCAATACTGACATCCTTGAGATGTTCTTAGCCTTCGCACTCTACAAGGGTATGGTGAAGCCAAGGATAAATAACCTCTGTCAACGGTTGTTCAAACATATGTACTTGGAGGAAATTGATGCAGTATTGGACAATATTGATGAGTTTGGGTGAATTCCTATGTCATAGCACTACTACCTGCTCAAGAGACGAGGAGGGAGGTCAGTCCCCAAATTTTTGATTATGTCAATAGTAGAGCTAGAGGAATTGGAGGAGCAGTGTGGGGATATTGACATAAACATTAACTTCCTCCTCCACGCAACGAGCCTCCTTCTGCCTATGATAAAGGAGGAATTGGTCAACTACATGGCTCAGGAGGGTTTCGAAGTGGACAACGACGAGGAGGATAGCAATACTATGGTGACCCTGGTACTATTGGATTCAGGAGAAGACTGGATAGAAGATTATGGATGGGACATGGAGGAGATTAGAAATGGCCCAACACACAAGAGATGCAACTAGAATGCCCAGTTAAGTCCCGCGCCACCCATGCAAAACAGATGCATAAGGAAGAAACGACTCAGGCTTCAGGACGAGAGGATTCAAGCCCCATCTTCACTCCTTTGCACGGCCCCTGGAAGCCAAAAGGAAGGAAGGAAAGGAAATCATGAAGTTGGTTAGTAAAAAAGTAGAAGTTTGTTTTTTAAATTATCGAGTAGGGTAGATTCAGATAGGTTGGTAGGATTGTTTTTTAAAATTTTCTTGATACTAGGCCAATATGACATTTCGAAGGTTGAACTTAGCCGAAAGAAATCCAAATGTTTTTTTTTTTAATCGATAATAAATGGTATTGGCCGTACCAACTATTAACTTACTAAAAAAATAATATTAATTTTGTTTATAACTTTATTTTTATTTGAAAAACTATTTTTATTTACTTAAAAATATTTTATTTTTGTTTTATCCATTGTATTTATACTTCTAGATTATTTTCTTAAGATATATATGCTGATAAAATTTTAATCACACTCCATGAGTTCACAAATAATCTCTTTACCCTCACCTGATTTAATTTAAAGAAAGCATAAACTTCGTCTTTTGGCATTGTATTCACCTAATCGACGAGACGCACTAAAGAATTCCCACCTCCAAAACGAACTCAGCACAAATTGAAGAAGTTTCGAGAAGCAAGATTTTTCCAGAAGATCCAACTCCACGAAGAGACTAAAAATCCCTATTTATACCCTACTTCCCTGCTATTTCCATGGCGAACAAAAATTTCTTGAGCATAAGGCCACTGAGCAACTCTGTTAACGAACAGAGAAAGGTAATACAGAAAAAAATTGTATCTTCTTCCTCATCTGCGCTCAGCATGGGTTGTGGATCAAGAAATTATGTTAGAGGAGGAGTGTTTAGTTGTGGTCTGATTTGGCCATGACTAGGATGATACGTGCATGCAGATGGATGAATTTCTTGCGAGCGTTGCAGAGTCTGTCAAGAATTTTTCCGTCATTTATCTGGTGGACATAGCGAAGGTCCCTGATTTCAACACAATGTATGAGCTCTACGACCCCTGCACTGTCATGTTCTTCTTCCGAAATATGCACATTATGATCGATTTGGGGACAGGTAATAATAACAAGATCAATTGGGCTCTTAAAGACAAGCAGGAGTTTATCGACATCATCGAGACTGTTTATAGAGGCACCAGGAAAGGTCGTGGGCTTGTCATATCTCCCAAGGATTATTCTACCAAGTATAGACATTAAAGTTTCGATCTTCAGATGTTCATTGTGGGGTTTGTAGATATTTTAGATTAGGGTTTCTCAGTATGGTCATGGGCCGATTTGGCTTGTGTCAATCGGAGAAGAACAACTGTTCGTTGTATAAATTGTATCATTTCTCTGAGTCTGCCCATAAGAGAAAACTTGGAAGGGAATTCGTACAGTTCAATCATAATTCTCTTATGTACTATTTACAAAATGATTCTATGAGGATGAATCGCAGCCAGGCCTGAAATTTCAGACAAACCATTTCCTGCAAGTTAAAATTTTGTCGACAGCTGTAAGTTTTCATTGTCAATCATTAAGGTCAAAAAATTTAATGGAGGTATCCTTGATTGATAAGTAGGAGGTTTCTTCCACAGCATGTCAAATTATGATATTTCTATCAGGATTCAACCGTGTAGTTTTCGATTCAAACTCATTGACCCATGATTCATGAGTAGTGGTCCACAAGAACCCATCTCTCATGATAATGAATGGTCCACTTAGCACTCATTGCATCTAGGTGATGCTCATAGAGGTGAAGCATCGGTCCGTCTCGGGAGGTCACCCATCCCAGTACTGCTCCAGCTCCAGCATTGGTGTTATTGATGTTAAATAATTACTAGTGATAAATACTAAAATTTGATATGTTTTTATTGATAAGCAATGGGAAAAATGAGTCTGCTAGGTTTCTGTGATAATTTTTACTTGGCTTGTAAAATTAGGTGACAGAGGAGTCATCTCAAAGCTCTAAATTTAAGATGGTAGTCTCATTGAGGATTACCAAGCCCTCAAGGCCTCGCTAATTTCCTTCTTGGAGAATATGATCTTGATGAATAATTATGAATGTTATGTAAATCAAGTTGTTTATTATAGTCAAGTCCCTAGCTTAGTTATTCAAGTTGAGAATGATTTTCTTATGTGAGAAATATGTAAAGAGAAATTTAGAGAGATCTCTTTGATATGGTAGGAGATGTATAGATAGGTTCCAAACTCCCTTCTTTCAAATTTCTTGGGATCCCTTAAGGAATGAAATTTAAAAAATTATGCTAGAATCATAAGAGTGCAAATATATTTTAAAAGCCTTGAATTCCACCTTTCTCACTTTTATTCCCAAGAAGAAAAAAACATTCAAGATCGAGGATTTTAGGCCCATTTCCTTGTGTGATACCATCTACACAGTTATATCTAAAGTGAAATCTAATAAACTAAAAGGTCTCCTTCTGTCTATTATCTATAAGGGACTAGGATTTTTATGCATGGAATGTATAGTCACAATGTATGAATTAATCCATTCCTTATAGGCCAACACAAGGAAAGGTATGATCTTTAGATTGGACATTTCCAAATCCTAGGATAAATTTAACTCCTAGATTATATTTTAGAGAAGTGTAGGTTCTAATTAGATTGGAGATCTTGGATCAAGAGCTATTAATTTTTTTTCTTGGTTTTTTGGTGATCGTTAGTGACTTGATGGAAAGTTTATTTTAAGCCTCTTACAATCTAAGGTAAGGAGAACCTATATCTCCTTATCTTTTCAACACCATGGTGGAATCTTTGGGCTTGAGTACATTAGGGCTCTCAAGGCCAAAGGATCTCTAAAGGGGCTTCAAACTTCATCCATAGGAAATTAATTTATTCACCAACAATTTGTTTTTGATTAATTAAGTAGGGAAGGGCCCTGATCCCATGGTTACAAAGCCAAAAACTCAAAAAAAGGAAACAAGCTGGAAAAATAGCACTAGCTAGCAGTAAGAAACAACAACAACCAGGGTGGCACGCAGGCCAATTATCAAAAACTATAACCATAGAACCAATATATGCTTACTCACCAACAATTTGTTGATAATACTATGTTATTATTTTGTGTCTTATATTAAGGAATATAGATGTATTAGAGATCTTCTTTGGGACTATGAACAAGCCTTTGGATAAAATGTAAATAAGGAAAAATCTAAATTATTTTTCCTCAATATTAATATTAGGGAACATTAACTTCTCTTTAGATACATGGCACCTAATAAAGGAATCCTCCCAAATACCTGCATTTATTTAATATTGTTTTGAGGGAGGAACAAAAAACATTGGTTAGCTATTATGGAGAGACAACTAGATTCTAGTAGGATGGAAAGAGAAATGGCTCTCGTTTGCTACAAGATTGGTATTTTTAGAATTTATTTTCCAAGCAATTCCCTTCTATAGATTCTCTCTTCTACTACCCCTTAAAAGTATCATTTCTCACATTACTAATTTTGTGCAAAAACTTTAATGGTGGGATATGGGAGATCATTTCAAATATCCTTTATTCCCATGGCATGATATTTGTATGGCTAAGAAAAAAGGTGGTCTTGGCCTCAAGGACACTTATCTCTTCAATCAATCTCTTCTAGCTAAGTTGGTTTGAAAGTTCATTTTAAATATAGATGCTTCTTGGATCAATTTTCTTAGAGAGAAGTATATTTACAGTGACTTCCTATCATCCTTTCTCAAAAGGGATTATTTTCCTAAAGGTTTGTCTATCTAGGATGGGGTGAAGGATTTTGGGAATCTTACCAATCAAATTGTCTTCTTCATCATTCAAAATGATAGAAAGACCCCCTTTTGAAATGATATATAAATCTCTTCAACCTTAAATCCCTATCCTCAAAGGATTTAGGGGCCTCAAAGTTAGGGATTGTTGGAAAAAGGAATTGGAAGCAATAGGTCATCAAAAAATAGAAATATATTCCTCAATTTTTGGATGTTCCAAAGGGCTCCAACAAAAATCTCACCACTCTTCTTCAAAGCTTTGGGACTTTCTAGAGTAGGGAAGAGAATCTCTTGGGTTGGTATTTAAGATAAATAAGGACCTATTCTTTTAAGAAAGGGTATAATAAGCTTATCTTACTACTATTGCTTTTGCCTTTAACTTGAATAGGATTTGGCAATCCTAAACATGGCCCAAAGTGAAACTTTTCCTCTAACTCACATGTCACTTTCAAATGCTTACTTGAGATCAACTTCAAAGAAAAGGTTTTTTAGTCTTATTTGATGCTCTCTTTGTTTGAGTCAATAGGAATTTGGCTCTCATATTTTTCTCCATTGTGACTACATGAAGAGCATTTAAAATATATTTTTAGATAATTTTAATCTAAAGTCGATGTTCTTGTTTTCTTCCAAGGAATGTCTAGAAGCCTAGATATGTCTAATAGTTATTAATATCTTACAAAAATTTTGGAATATGGTTCTAATTTTTATTATTAGGAAATTTTGGCTAGAAAGGGATGACAAATTTTTCAATGGGAAAGAAGGGACCCAAGACTAAATATGGAGGGAGGTCGGGGAGGCCCTTGCTCCTAAAACAATATGTTTCTTAATCTTTATAAAAATAAATAACCTAATCCTTTTAGAGATTGTTATATTGAGGAATTAACATGTCAATAGAATTTTTTTATATGTCCCTTCCCAAAGACAAAAAATATAACGATGGAGCTCCAGTATCCTATATCGGCATTGAAGTGGGTTATGACCAATTTTCATGGGACCGCCAAGAATAATTGTGCAATTTTTAGGGTTTGAGCTATAATCAAAATCCATGAAGGTGGAGTGGTTTATATGGGCACTAATTTTATGGTTACTACCATGCATAATGTTGGTGAAGCCAAGGATCCCATCTTGGCTTTCAAGCTCAAAATTCTTGAAATCTAAAAATTAATTATTGAGGGGGATACCAATTTGATTATCAATCGATCGTAAAATGAAAAAAGAAACCACTAGTGAAACTATAACTATATAAAGGAAGATAAATGACTCATCAAATAATTAAAATGTGTATGCATATACCATTGTGGTAATGGTATTTTCACACCCTTATCACTATATATTTGTTACCATTTTTAGCCATTTTTCCAATGTGTTTGTTATGACATGTTTTATGCTATTTAACATTGGTTATTATGTCTCCTAGCTACATTGTTTCCCTTCCCTATGATTTCCTAAGCCTGTTTTATGTTTCCTATATGATGTTTTAGATTTAATTGTTAACTTGACCCCATGTCCTAACCTTTTCCATTATGTTTCCTAACGTGTTGACCTATTTACCCTTTTTTTACCCCTTAGTTTGTCATCCCTAGGTTAGCTTCCCATGTGAACACCACCTTTTCCCCTCCAAAATAATTCTTATAAAAAAAAATTCACCAAAACAATCACTCTTATATGATCACCTTGCAAATTAACATTCTCTAAAAAAATGGGCATGGACCCCATTGGAGGTCATGGCCTACACTTAGACTCCAACAAAGTCGGTCTTGAATGTTTATCCTCCCAACAAATATTTTAAATGGGATATCATTTAATGTCACGCCTATTGTCATCTCTCTAAATTATTCTATAAAATATATAAATAGGTCCAACCTTTGCTTCATTTTAACATAGAAAAATAATTTTTGGCATAGTTTATCAATGATTTCTATTTTTAGCTTAGGTATGATAGTTCTAAATTATTTCAATACTAAGTGTCTCAGATTTCATCTCCAATAATCATAATATTTTTATCATGCTCAAATGATATTCCCACTTCAATTCTTTGTAAATAGGTATTGATTTGTTTTTAAAAAACAAGAAAGGTGTGATTTCTTTAATTGGTTTTGCATGCAAATGATATTATTTTTCTAAGTTGTTGTAACTATCCTTTCTTCATCCATCCCACAAATTCTCCAAGCCATCAACCGTCCATTTTAATTCTTTGATGTTATTTTCCATCACAAACCCTTCCCCTTAAGCTAGTTTATATCCATAATAGTGTAGTGAGACCCAAAACCAAAGGTTTATGTGTGTAAGAAACTATGACATTAAAAGCCACACTCAAAGAAAATAAGGATTGATCAATCACAACTAGCTACAAACAACTAGATAAGGCATTTTTAAGACATAAACAAACAAAAATTACTCAACAAAAACTTATGTTCACTCTTCCAAGCTGCACAAAAGTGGATTTTCCTCTTGCTATGAAAATGTCAATGTTCAAAGTACCAACATAACTTTGCATTCAAATTTATTTATGATAATGGCTTAGAATGGATATATTTTATAAAATTGAGAATATTTGGATGGGGGGACATATGGAAGGGGGTATAACAACTTTTCCACCCCTTTAGGTTCCACTATCATGCCCATGCAAGACAAGTGACACTTTCATGTGTGTTATATTTAGGATTAACTAAAAATAAATGAGGATTAGAAAATAGATTGTGGAGGAGAATTAAATAAAGTTTATATTTATTTAATTTTTGGAAGGAATGGGGTAAGATTAGGCATGAAAAATTATTCAAAAATTATTCAAATGATTTTGGGTGATGAAGGGGAATAATGAGAATTATGAATATTAATTAAACAATAAAAATATTAAATATGGCTAGTCTATCAAATGTAAATGATCAATTTTAGAAAAATAACGAGAATTGAAAAGTGTCAATTTTAGGTCTCTATTTTTTTCCCCTCTTTGAAATGGTGTTAAAATAATGTTATTTTAAATAAAAATAAAATATAGGTCACTTGAGGAGTGATGGGAAGAAAAATATGCCCCGATACAAAGTGAATAATAGAAAGGTGGTAGTATGATGATGCTCCCTCAAGAGGTGAGGTGGGAAAAAATTGGTCTAGGGGGGCTCTTGAAAGGATAAAATAGCAAAGAAAATAGAGGAGGAAAAATAGGGATGAACAGAAGAAAAATAAAGGAAAATGAAGATGGAAGGAATAAATGGGAACAAAAACAATGAATGGGGGTGAATATAGGGCTAGGGGGTAAAAAATGTTCATTTTAACCTCTAGCAATAGTGAATTGGAGAGTAGAGTAGCCAATGAAATATGGGGCATGTTCTAGTTGGAGAGCATTATGAAAAGAAAGTGAGGTGATATAGGTGCCTGAAGGGAGTAGGCCCATAAATATATACTCTAAAACTTTGCATTTAATGATTGTTTAGGTCATTAATAAAGGGTAGAGTTAGGTCAAAAATACAATTGTTGAAGTCATAAAAATACACTTCATCAAATATGTTTAGGGTTGCAATGGTCATGAATTATTTTGATGATTTTTCCAAAAAAAAGGGCAATTGCATAAATCATGATAATTACATAATTGCTCTATTTTTTGCTAATTAGTATTTGGGTAGAAATGTAGTGGATGCATAGAAGATGGATCATTTTCATTGAAATGAAATTGCATGATGATCAAGTTGGATGTGTTGAGTAACTCAACGGTTGTACTTGTAGGGAAAAATGGACTAGAGGGAATGAGAATTCATGTAGAGGAATAGGTTTGTAAGTTTTGGGGGATTGATGGATGATGTGGGACATGATGCAAAATCTATTACAACCATTGGATACATGGGATAGGAGTTTGAGGGTGCTTAGCTCGATGCCTCGGTTGAGAAAGGAGAGAGGGAGATTGTGAGCGGCTAGTCTAGATTATATTTTGAGGATGCCTATCATCTAAGCACATCGAGCCATGTTGACAACACTAGCAGAGAAACAATGAAGAAAGATAAGAACTTTTCATCTCTCAAAAAGGGGGATGATCATCATATTGGAGGATTTCTAAAGGATACTCCAAGTACCTATTAGGACTCGATTTTTGCACACGTTAGGGAATAAATTTGATGCAACTTTGCAATGATTTTTCAGGAGGGTAGACCTCCCGAGGAGAGGGATGGTGGGAAAATTTTCACTGATCATGATGGCTCTTGTCAATGGAATCATGCTACTTGACAATATTGGATTCTTGTTTTACATTGGACTAACAAATTATGTAGTAGAGATGGTTGAGAGTGGGCAATAGTTTGCATTAGGTGCAAGTATAATAGCACACCTATACATAGACTTTAATTTATTCACAAATATGTATGGATGGATCTTGGGCCACATTACATTACTTCAAGTTTGGGCCTAGGAGAATATTGAAATATTTTGATTGATTGGTGACAGGGTTAGGATAAAATTTGGAGAGTTGTATGTCTTTAGATAGCAGTGTATTATTAAATATAGGGCTATGGGTGTGATAAATCATTGATAGAGAGTATTGGATGATTTGGATGAGGATTATGTTATATGGATTCAATAGAGAGAGGGTGGGAAATGACCAAATGAAACCTAGCACGAATGGTATGTGATGAGATAATTCTATCTCATCGAGAGATATACATATATTATTGAGAGGTATAGACCCAATTAGGTATTGAGATAGTTTATATTACAATAGGGCATGATAGAGGTACCACATGTATTTGTGTGGGTATTCAAGGAAGTGGCTTAGTAAGGTTTGTAGATTGATAGGGCTGAGACACTATGAAGTTGGGATGAGATAGTTTGGGTAGATTGGGATGAAAAATATAATTTCTTTGATGTAGGGATGGAATGAATATATATGCAGTGGTGGGTACAACATGCCTCAATGAGATAGAAACCACCAAAATGGAGTACAATGTAGGAAAAAATTGGGTAGTTGTGCAAGAGATGAGGCATTGAGGTAGAGGAGGAGGATGGTGAGGGGATTCAAGTGGAATATTTTGTGAGGATGTGGTCGTGGATGTAGTGGTTTGAGGATGAGGAGATGGAGAATGGGTTATGGGAGGAGAGGCAACAGGAGATGAGGAGATGGGAGGAGAGGATGAGAGAAGTAGTTCCAAGTTGGTCTCTAGCTCAAGGCCATTCAACTCAAATATATATGAACAAGGATAGTAAAAGAGGCCACCATAGGAGTAGGCATAGGTGTAGCTATAGGCAAGGAGAGGGGATGAGGAGGGGTTGGAGGTTAGACTAGTTTGAGCCTTATGTGAGTACAATGTGATACATATTCAAATGGATCAAGTGGGCGGTAATGAGGGATTTCTTGTAGGAAAAGTAAAATAATTTAGTGGTTGAGAGGGATTAGGTGATAGCTGATAGGGATGGCATGCGAGCACAACTACAACCATTGAAGGTAGATGTGGAAAGGATTATATAGGAGAGGTATACAATAAGAGGCCTCCTGGGACCACAAGGACTGACCCAATAATCTACAAAGGTGTCACGAGCCTTACAAGAGGTGGAATACTAGTAGTAATTGTATGAGAGGGATTTACAAGCAAGACAAAGAACTCTAAGTTATGATAAGCACTTAAGGTCAGGTATGTTAGGATCAACCATGTTAAGGCCATTAGTAGGTGTGGGGCCACTTCTGCCACAACCATCACCAAGGCCATTAGTTTGATAGGGCTCCAACCAAAGCTATCTAATATATGGATATATAATGAGACAATTTTGATATATGCCCTTGGGCACATTTTTTACATGAATATATCAATGCTTTTTTGAGGCATTGTACACATTTTTATGTTCAGGTGAGACATTTTTACCATGACATGGTGTAGGATGTATTATATGACATTATGGACCTACTGGATGCATTATGTGATTTTTTTTATGGATGGACTTGTATACATATGATGGATGACTAAATGATGCTTATTATGATATGTGATTTGAGATTTTGTTGATTGATGTTATGATGGCTTATGCATGATGTTTATGCATATGGATATGTATGTTATTATGATGTATGCATATATGATGGTATTGTGTATGATGTATGTTATGATGGGATTGATGATATACATGCTTATATTTAGGTGATGGATGTGGCTATATGGATGGTTTACTATTTTATGGATGTGATTTATTAGATGTTATGATGATTTTGATTATGGTGTTTGTATGAGTATATATGATGGATGGTTTATGTAATGTTATTATTTTTTATGGGTGGAATAATGACATTATGATGGTGTATTATGATTGTGATCAAGTATCTAGAGTGTATGACCGATATAATTAACTATAAAATATAGAAGGAATATAATCAAGAACAACAATAAATCACAATTAGATGATCACAACAATAGAGTGAATAAAGAAAAATGATTTAAACATGATGCGAACCTACAACCACTTGAAAACACACATAATTCACCTTAGCATAGCTACATTTCTCTCCTTTATTTCACCTTGGGAGAAATGGTATAAGTAATATTTGGTCTTAGATATTAATTGGCCACAATTGCATAAAGCACTTTAGAAATTTTGGTTTAGTTTCCTTGCACAATCTAAGATGAAAAATGAAGGATAGGTTGGTTGCATTTACAGATATTTGGTGATGTTGATTGACAGTCAAGATCAGATGAAAGACTGAAAAGGATCAAGGGTGGAGGATTGATGAGATGAATTGACTAATTGTTAATTGAATGCATGATTCAGTTAAGAGGATTGATTGGAGTGTTAACTTGGACTGAAAGTTAGTGAACTGAATTGATTATTTAGAAGACTCAAAGTGAGTGGGAGTGAAGTGGATTTGATTGATAAGTGGACTAATTAGATTGATTAGTGGACTGAGAGTAAGTCTCAATCAACAGGTGAGGTGGAATTTGCATGAGCATTTAATAATTAAATAAACTTAATTATTATTTACATGTGCAAGGTTGAATTTAATAAATAAAATAAATAATTTTATTTATTTTTGAAAGAAGATAATTTTGAGAGATAAGTGGATTAATTAAATAAGTAAAACAATTTTTTAATTTAGGAAGTGGGAAATGGATAATTAATTAAATAATAATGAATTGTTTAATTAAACTTTAGAATAGAAGAATAATTAGTAAATTAATTAAATAACATTAATTATTTCATTAACATAGAGGATAGATAATATGAATTTAATTAAATAATATAAAATTATTTAATTATCGAAATGAAGTGAAAATCATCATTGATTCAATCAAGTAACAAAATTAATTAATTAAATATTGACGATACACTAGTTAGGTTGAATGATGGAAAATCACTCGTTTTAAATAAAACATGTTAGTTAGAATTAGGTATATAAATTTTTCCCCCATATGAGACAATATTTTTTATAGCATTGTTTCAAAGAAAGTGATGTTATTCCCCAGTTTGCCCCAGCGAATGAAGAAATGATGAAATGAAGAAATGAAAGTAGGATGCCCCCTTGGGATTTTGAGAAAAGAATGAAATTGTTAGGTTAAATCTCTTGAAAAGGATTAAAAATATGTGATAGAGGTGAAGGAAAATGTTTGGATGAGTATAAAAGTTAGTATGGTGAAAGATAGTGACTAGATAGTTAATGTTGATTGATGTCACACGCTGGAATGCAGGTGAAAATAGAGTGATGTAGATGGATAGAGATGGATTAATGTATATTGTGCTTTATATTTTGTGCTATTTTTATCACAATAGAGTGTTATATTATGTGGCAAGCATATGTATGCACACCAAGGCATGATTTTCCCCATTCTTGCTCCTTTAATCATTTTGAGATATCCTTGAGGAACATTGAAATAGAACAATAAGATAAATCAATCCATAAAAAGACTCAAGGATGAAACAAAGCAACAACTAACAAATTTTCTAGCCAAAAGATATTTGATCAAGGTAGATAATGCCTATTGTAAGAAGGATTTATCCGTTAAGGAAAGAATTGTTGGATACGATGTGTAAAGTTGATTTGGCAATAGATCAATAGGTTGTAGACAGTTAATTAGGAGTCTTTTATTGTGATTATTTCATGAATGCTTGATGTCTTCATGTATTGCATGGTTTGTGTTTGCTTAAATGTCATGTCTAGATAATGGACATTTATTATGGACATGGTAGATTATGTTGTGATCTGAATTTTTGGAAGTTTTTAATATTTTGGATTTTTTTGAATATTTGATGTTTTGGATTTTTGAAAGATGTCCAAATCACAAAGTGAACTAGAAGGCATATATCAAGATATTTGTTCTAAAGCAGGATGTAATCACTTGCCCCCAACGTCTAGCAATGTATAGGACACTATGAGTGGATGAATGGACTAGGGTGATGGAAATGGATATGTGAATGATAGGCATTGTGCAAATAGATCTAGAATAAGGGATTTTACTTCCAAGGACTATCTCATAATAGGATAACATGTTTGACCCAAGAGAAATTTTGGACAGTTCTATGCGGTGATGGTATGACATGGGATATTGTATGGTAAAAGGAAAATGACCATTCCAAGATTTTATAAAAGAATTTTTTTAAGTATATGCCCCTAGGCTTTATCAAGATCAAGATGGATAGGGAAGATGGATGAAAATGGAACAAAATGGATGGATATTTGTGTTAGGATTAAATTGCATGGATAGTGATAAGATGCTTCCAACTGGAATGGTAGACATAAATAATCGATTGTTACACATGAATCCTGTTTGCTAGGTTTCCATCATGGTACTTGCCCAAAGCGCCATAAGAATGGTTTTCACTATTGGATAAATTATTTTTCTTTACTAGTTTTATTTGTTTTTTATTTTTTTATTTTTGCAAATAATCATCAACAATGTCAGACCACCTAGTGGTGTTGATGTAGATTTTGTTGTGATAATGTTTCAATAATTTTTTACCTTGAGGAGTTGCTCTATCAAGATGAGAGCACTTGTGTATAGCCTGTGAATGTTATTGTGATCCTCCTTGGTACTAGAGTTGGCTTTATCTAAATGTGCACATCATGATGGAGTGTCATTAGAGTTCTTATGATAAAATGTTGCTACCAAGACACGATGAATGTGGGATTTTGGATTTTTGGATTTTAGGTGACATATTGGAGTTTGGTGAGGGATGTGAGATATGGATGAATGAATTGGTAGTTTGATGTAGCATTTTTTATTCTCTAAAATTTGGATTGTGGATGATGGAGTGTGGATGTGATATTTTGAGTATGTTTGGGGCCAATGATTTCATACACTGTGTTTCTTGGTATTGAAGTCTACTTTGAAGCTAGTGGGCACTTTTGATAGATGGAAAACCTTGTTTGAATTGGTTACATAGTTTTATTTTCTTTTGGATTGGATATTTTGCATGATCCAATTTTATTTGGGATTTATTTTGACTATATGTGTCCACTTTGAGTTTTGTATTTATTAGCTTTAGTGGCTTGACTTTGATCTTTTTATTTGTAAAGATTATTTTTCTCTTTTTGGTCCCCTTTAGTGGATGGAAGAATTATGGAATGATGGCATATTATGTGGATGGGTGGAGTTTTGGCAATAACCTTACGATAAGGATTTTTCATAACACCTATTTCGATATTTTCATTAGATGCAATTATCCCCAATATCATGGAGGTACCACTAACATCCTTAGATTTCTTGATTGATGAATAACCAAGTCCTTGATATTTAGGATTATCAAAAAATTGTGTTGGTTTCAGAATACCCTATTCATGTAGGCCTAATCCTTTTCCTTTATGTTGCATTCTTAATGAAAAATCTTGTTTGCAATAGGATATTTGTTGCTTTGATAACAAGATTCTAATTCTTCTTTGTATTATTGGGAATCATCAACATGGTGTTTATCTTCTCATCAATAAGAAATATAGCTTTGATAAAAGTGTGTGATCCAAATTGATAGGATAATGGTGCTTTGTCTAATTTCATGCATGTTGATTCATCATTCTCAAATATGTATAGGGAGAAAGACTCTAATTCTAGATGAACAAGAGAGAGATCATCTATGTGTCTAGTGGAAGCAATTTTCTCATCTATGGAAGTGGGGCTTATTGGCTTATGGATGGGATCAACTTCGATTTTGGAATAATGTAAATAGATAAGGGGATCTTGACCAAGGATAGGATGAGATGGGAGGATTTGAATAACTTGATCTTGATTCATTCTAGGAACTGCTACCTAATGCTTTGGATAATATTCTTGACATAGATCGGGTTCTAATAATGTGAAAGGAATAAAAGACTCTTGGGTATCCTCAATATATGGACATGGCGGTAATGAAATTTGAATAGGAATATCTAAAGTGGGTATGATGGGTGATGTGATGGATTATGATGATTGTTCTAACATCTTATGATTATGGATTGGATTTGTATCAAATAATGGATTATTTATTGTGGATAGCCCTTGGGTAGAATCTCAGAAGGTGTTATTATTGGATAAGGCGATTGAGGGGGATGATGTAGATTGATGTTACAAAGGTTATGGGGATGAAAGAATGGGAAGATATATGGAGGCTTCTTGTGGGCATGCTTATTCAATAAGACCTATTACGTAGTTGAATGATTTGGATATGTTATGGCCATTGCTAGACATAGATAACTAGTTTGGACCATGCTCAAGAACACCATCTTGATATATGCTAATGTTTCACTATGTGATCAATGGATATTATTAATGTGATTATTTTATGATGAATTTTTGGGATAATCTTCAATAGTTATGTTTCCCCTGTCAATGAGATCTTGAATAATATTATTTAATTTATAGAAACCTTGAGTCATATTTCCCTTTGCTCTATGATAGTCGCAAAATTTGTGTCTCTCCACCATACAATTTTAACATGTGGTTCATACTGTCTAATCTTTGGGAGTCTAATCATGTTTGCTTGAAACATTTTTTGAATTTTTGATTCGATAGGTTCTCCCAATGGTGTGTATTTCTATTCAGAAGTGTTGTTTTGTTTAGGAGGTGTCATCTTTATGTTCTCTTGAAAAATTTCTAAGGTATGAGCATTGTTTGGTGCTTTTATGTGTAAGATGGGTGAGTTGTTTGAGCCATTTTGGCATCAACCATTCCATCATTAACAACATTCTTATTCTTATTCCAATAATGGAACTTGTCATTTGAAGAGTTTGAATAGCCTTTATTTTCTTTGAAAATTTAACAAGTCCTTTGGCAATTATGGCTTTCATGATAGTAAGCCCCTTCTCAACAACTTCATCAAAAGAGTTTGTACATAACATTTTCAAGTGGAACCCTACTTCAGTGTACATTTTTTGAAAGAATATTTCCACTAGTTATTTTTTCGGGGTGTGACATGGAATTTTATTGTCTAAGTTTTGCAACCTTTGTAAGAAGAAGGAAAATATTTCTCCAATATTTTGTTTAGTTATGCATAATTTAGTCATTATCGTTTCACACTCCATATTATAGGATAAATGTGAGACAAACTTATCAATTATTTCACTAAAGGTTCTTATGCCACTAGGGAGTTGAGAGAACCACTCCATGTCTTTCCCTCCTAGGATTCTTGGGAAGAGGCACATCAGATAAGTATTGTTTTTCATTACCTCTAAACAAGCTACATAAAATTCTCTCATGTGATTACGAGGGTCCCTTTCCTTTGTACTTATCAAATTTTGGAATTTGAAAGTGATGTGGAAAGGGTGGCATATATAAATTCATGTTGAACAAGTAGGGGCATATGTATTCTAATGCATAGCTTTTTTTTTGTGGCTCCATGTGGATATTTGCAATTTTTTATTGCAAATTTTTTATTTGAAAAGCTAGATTTTTGGGATTTGTTGCGAGTTGTGTGTTTATGACATTGTATGTGGATGCGGGATGTGATGATTGTCGACCTTGGAGGTATTTTAATGATGATGGGTTTAGATGACCATATGGAGGGTTTTTTGGAATGTAAGCATGACTGAACATGTTATAATTAGCATATTATTGTAATCGATTTTGGTATTTTCAAGGGATCTTATGTTGTGGATGAGTATAGTTAGGAGGATTGGTATATTGTTGTGATGTCATGGTGTTTTGAGTGGAGTAGGTATTTTTATTCTGTGGGTGCATGTTCTAATTAGGATTAAAGTTGGGAGCTTGTGGAGGTTATGTCATGGGGTTATAGTTTTGATTGGTGACATATTGATTAGGTGGTACATTTTATGGGCTTGTATACAAGCTTGTTATTGGATTGGATATGTTTGGATTATTAGGTGAAGGTTAATGTTGATATGATGGGCATTGGTTGCTTGGTACATTCAAGTAATAATGTTAGACATTAGTGGTTGAGAATTCAGAGCGCTATATGGTAGTTTAGGTGCATTGGTATTGTAATAATGATGGTGTTTTCATTAATGTCAATAGGAATTATACTGACTGGTGTTGTCATTGATGTCAACTATGGGATGAATATGTTGAGGATATTGTTAAAATTGTGGAAAACAAGAAAACAGGTTGTGCATGTGTAGTTGAGACCTTGAGAGATTTTTGTGAGTGCATGGATCTATTCTTTTGTTGCAGAGTCTGAAGATGAGTTGGAATGAAGTGATGAGATGAGATGATGTTTCTCGTACTTATTTTCCAAGTGCTTTTGAGAAAATTTAATAAAAAAAGTAAATTGTGTTGTGCAAATTTTCATAGTGTGCTCCAGTATTGTGCTTTACATTCCTTATATGTTGATGCTATGCTTATTTGGATCTTATAGGTTATTTAAGGTTGATAGAGGTTTCTATATTCAAAATTTGGGTGTCTAGATTGTTGTACGGTGTGAGATATTTTCACTAGTGTGTGAACCATTTGTTCAGTGATTCTTTCTATGGTCTGGAAGAAATGTATTTGCTCTATGTTTGTCCATTTTTTGGCTTTTAGTTGTACAAATTTGTTAAGTTTCTTATAATTCTTTTATATTTTTGTGTTCAATATTTTACTTGATTTAGTGCAATATAGTGAGAGTGTCATTTATTAGTATGCAAATAAGGGTTATTAGTTTTCCTGAGTTAAATTAATTTTTGATGCGATCTTGGATAAAGTTTTTGATGAATCTTAAGTGGTTCGTGGATTATTATGGATTGATTTCAAGTGAATTATGTTGTCCAAAACTTTTGACTTGATCTAAGGAAGCATGTACTTAATGTTTATGGTTTTTTGCACAGGTATTAATTGACCTTGTGTTTAATACTACATGTGAGGCTTGTGGAAGCATGTTGAAGTGTGTTGAGATCTATTTGGGTCCCATTTAAGGATTTATGTAGGTTTATTTTTATTCCTCTCCACTGCGGGAATGTTTAGGTGCTGACCTATTTCAAATTTGAATGTATAACGGCTAGTGGCCGACATTGGAGAAAGTTTTTGAGGTAGAGCTTGATATAAATATGTATGGTGTTGATTTAAGAGGAATAATGAAAGAGTAAAAATAAACATAGATGTGAGATTGATTTGAGTGATGTGTGTAATGTGAAATTGAGCAGAGCAATGCGAATTTCATGTTAGGGTTCCTAGAGGCAGTGAGCTAAAGGCATCTGATATCTTTCATGTGAATAATATGAAAGTGTGCGAGAAATTATGGTGGGAACCTTGTTGTATTGAGAATTATTTTATCTATGTAACATTATTCTTCTATATTCTTGTATTCTTTTTATGGCAGTGAACCCAGGTTATGAGTCATTTTGGACAATGTGTCCTATTTTGGCAGTGAGCTCCTCTGTACCGATTTTTCTATTACTTATATTGTGAGCTAATCCTCACCATGGTTTTTACCTCATTGGTTTTTCCATGTAAATCTAGTGTTCTCATGTGTGTGGTCTTGTAATTTCATTTTCTATTATCTACCTTTCATGTTTAATCAATTTAATAGAATAAGGGTTTGATGAATGCTTGTGGATCTGATTACTGTTGAGAGTTTTTGAAGGTTTAATTTTCTACAACTAAGTCACCTCCCTCTTAGTTTTCTTGTTTATTTCAATAATTTGTATCAGAGCTTAGTTCCTTGAAGAAGAGATTAACTGCTTGAGGTAGATCTAGGATGGCGAACAAGATTCCTTTGGAATATCCATGATTTAATGGCTCAGGCTATGCATTCTGGAAGACAAAGATAGAAGGATATTTGTGTGCTCACAGACATGAGATGTGGAAGGATTATCTAAATACATACACTCCACCTTTGAATAGTTTGATTACAAGTGTATAAATCAAGGGACATGAGATTAATGCTAGAGCAAGGTACAGTATTGTGAATAATCCTTCAAATACTAAATTAGTTAAAGTTATGAGTTTGAAGATTGCTAAAGAACTTTGGGATAAGTTAGAAAGCATTTATGAAGGAGATCTAAAGGTCAAGCAAGAAAAGTTGTAGAACTTGAAGGTGCAGTTTGAAATGATGTGTATGTTTAAAGATGAAACAATAAAAGGCTACATTCACAGAGTTGATGAATTGGTAATTAATATGAGAGGCCTTGGTGCAACAGTTAAAGAATCTAAAGTGGTGAAGAAAGTTATCAGATCTCTTCCAAATTGCTATAGTGAAAGGGTATCTTCTATTAAGGAAATAATTGATTTGGATCATTATTTCAGAGATCAATTGATTGGTACTCTGACTGCAATTGAGATGAGAAAACTGAAGAAAAATTACAAAATTAGAGACTTCTTTCAAGGTTGGTAAACAGAGAAGGTTGAAGATTCAAGTGATGAAAATCTTGATGATTTGGAAGTTAACTTTGTGAGAAGAATTAAAAAGGGCACCGATAAGTATCAAGGTAAATTACCTTTCAGATGTTTTAGCTATGGTGGTATAGGTCATTATGATTCTATATGTTTTAAAAGATCTTTAAATAATAAGAACAAAGAAAAAAAGGAAAAATGATTAAGAAAGCTTACTATGTGAAAGAATATGTTGGTATTTCTGATGATGAATCTAATTATGGAGATTTTGATGATAATGAATGTTTGTTTTTGGATATAAAAAAAGAATTTGGTTCTACTAACCTTGAAAGTTGTCTGAAGGAAAGTGTTCCAAAGATGAAGGATAAGGTTGAAGGTACTTCGGTATCTTCTTTTCATGTCAAAGAAGATAAGAATTACATGGTTGTTAACAGTGGCTACTCTTATCATATGACCGGAGATAAAATTAAGTTTTTTAAACTTCAAAATTATGATGGAGGATTAATTAAATTTGGAGATGATTTAGGAGCTAAGATTTGTGGAATAGGTTCAATCAATTTTGATGAAAAGAATAATACTAAAAATATTTACTATCTTAAAGGCTTAAGAGATAATATCTTGAGTGTTAGACAAATGTGTAACAAAGGGTATAATCTTATGTTTAAGGATGAAGCATGTGAGATTCAAAAAGAGTCTAAAACTGTGATTGTTGTTGGTAAAAGAACAAATGGAAACATATATCAGCTTAAGAGTGTTGATGGTCATTGCTTTATGTCAAAAAATAATGATAGTTGGTTATGGTACCGAAGGATGTGTCACATGAATTTTGATAATTTGGTAAGAATTAGTTTGGTTCATGCTATGAGATATTTACCTAAAATCACAAAACTTATCAATGTTGTTTGTGAAAGTTGTCAATTTGGAAAACAAACAAGCAGTAGCTTTAATGAAAAGGAAAAATCTACTACCAAACTACTGGAGTTAGTGTATACATATATTTGTGGTCCTAGAAGGGTGAGAAGTCTACAAGGTGACAAGTACTTTATGCTTTTGATTGATGATTACTCTAGAATGACATGGGTTACTTTTCTTCGAGAGAAATTTGAAGCTTTAGATAAGTTCAAGGCATTTAAAGCTATAGTTGAGAATGAAATGGATTTGAAAATAAAATGCTTGAGGTCTGACAGAGATGGTGAATTCACCTCCAATTAGTTTAACATGTTTTGTGAAGTTCGTGGAATAAAGAGGAATTTGTTTGCCCCTAGAACTCCTTAGCAAAATAGAGTTGTTGAAAGGAAAAATAGAACTATTCAAGAAGCTACAAGGACTATGATGAAAGAGGAAAATCTACCACAATTTTACTGGAGAGAAGTAATTCATATTGTTGTCTACATACATAACAGAGTTCAAGCTAAAGCTAACAATACAAAGACTCCTTATGAGCTATGGTATGTGTTAGAATTGGCTATGGCTACCAAGATCTTGAGGCCAAATGGAAAGCACAAGAGAGAGAATATGCAGATGCAAATATGATTCAATTGATATGAAAATGGTAGTAGAAACCCCTTGGTTATATGGCCAAGGTGAGATACAAGATTTCATAAGATTATGACAAGTGTCTTAATAATATGACATGAGACAACTTATCACAACTACCTAGGTTCACATGTGTTACAAGTCAAAAGATAAGATAACAACTAATGGCAACTAATACCTTCTAGAAAGATTCCTTCCTAGGACCTAAGTAAACTTAACATGTAAATAAGTTCCCTAGTAATTAATTAACTAGGTACAAGTTTTTATTTACACCAACAACCCCCCTTAAGTGTAACTTAGGGAGTAGAAAATTATTATGAAAATGACACAAAGATGCAAGGATGGATCACGGCTTCTAGGCCATTTTAGGTACCCATGTACAATGCAAATAAATCTCTCACAAACATAGAAAAGGAGAAAACATTGTGGGACAAAACTCCTCCCCAAAAGAGAGATGAAATACAAAAATAAATTCTCTTAATGATGTATGAGAAGGCCAAAACCCCATATGAGGAAAAATACCCCCCATAAGAGAGAAGAAGAAGAGATACTAGGAAGCCCCCCCTCAATCTTGAGTCTCCTACAAGGATGGCAGAAGCTTGACATTGAATGTTGAAGATGATCCAATCTCGTCGAACAACATTCCTCCCCTTGGGAAGAAACAAAACCATGAATGTATGCAGGAAGTCAGGAAGATGGATGATGTATGATGATGTCCCTGAAGCATGCTCAAGTGTCTCCATGTTGATGTCGAAATTTGACACACTCCAAACAAGCATTCTAGGCCACACTGCTGAAGAGGACAATCCAGAATCTAATAGAGGTGAATGTAGAACACAATACAAAGACACAAATATCCCCTCTGAAGACAAAGAACCCTCCTCCAAATGTTGTCCAAAATTATCCACAATCACATCAAACTACGAAGAATGATCATGTAGAGAATGAACAAGAGGGTCAAGGTGTTCCCTCACAACAATTGAAGAAGGAGCATCTACATCAAAGAGAAGACGAATGTCATCAATGATGTCTCCCAAATCTACAATATGAGACTCCACAAACAAGTCCGAAATACCTGTCAAGAAGTCATCACAAGTATCCAAATCTGAAAGACACTGAAGATCCTACTACACTAAATCAAAAGAAGCCATATTTGTAGCAACACAAGCATCATCAACTACAACAGTAGATGGAGGAGATGAAATGCATGACTCAAGAACTAGTTATGATGTGAGAACTCCCAAGTTCAAGAAGCCAGTCTTCTATGAATCATGATTTATGGTAGAAATGTGATCAATAGCCGAAGGAACAATGTCATAATCAGAAGAAAAAAATTCAAAGGTATACAGCCGAGAAGAATGATCAAACACCCCAGTAGCAATGATCTTTCTACTCTCCAAGTCTCGAATGATGATTGAATCAAGTGTGAACTCCATAGCCCTCCTATCTCCACCATGTGTAATCTAATATATGGAAAGAAGATTGTTCATCAAATGAGGAACACACAAAACATCTTAGAAAGTGTTGTCCCCAAAAGTAATAGATCCCTTCCCAAGTACACTCATGTATGTATTTTTTCCCATCAAGATAGGAGACATAGTACAAGGATTAAAAGAAGAGAATATAGACTACGAAGATGACATATTATGAGATGCTCCTAAATCTAGAAGCCATCTCCCTAATCTTGGACCTAAAAAGGCACAAAGAGATTGTCCTTTATTTCCTGATGTAGATGCTTGACCTTTGTCCTTTTAGAGTGTTTTGAAGAAGGAGGAGGTGATTCAGACATTCTAGAAGGAAAATAAATGTGATTTTTTTTTACAAGATGTTTCAACTCATCAATATCCTTCTTATAACAATAGTGTTCTTCATGTCCATCCTTCTTGCAATATGCACAAGTAGGCCTCTCCCTCTTAGATGTTTCTTATCTGATTTTGATTCTTTCACTTGACTAACCAACAATGCTTGATATTTAGAATTCTTGATGAGACCCATTGAGATAAGCTTGTGTTGCTCATGTATCAACATCTCAAAAAATGATGCAAATGAAAGTGTAGTATATGCAAACCCCATAGTCAATCTATGAGTATGAAAGCTAGAAAAAAAGAAGCATAATCATGACTAAGTTAGTTAATTGTATTGTAGACCAATTGAATGTCCTTCTTATCAATTCCACATGCTTTACATTACTCTCTTAGATCATTAGCCTTAGTGACGTAGTCTTGGATGTTGTCAAAGTTCTTAGGATCAAGGCTCATTAGTTAATTATCAAGTTGATAGCCTCTAAATTCATCTGTAGTACCATACAATATTCTCAATTTGTCCCAATCTTCATGAGAATTCTTACATGATTCAACTTGAAACAACAAATCTTGAGAAACTAGTCTACGAAGACATCCAAGAACTTTGGTATGTTTAATCATCCATTTTAACTTTTTATTTGCATCTCTAGGTTTAGGTACCTTATCTTCAACATATAGAGTGTGACCTTCAGTCATTAGAATACTCCATGCATTTTGATGCCATGTTGAATAATTATATGATGTGAGCAAAGGAACCTTAGAATGATCCATGAAAATGAGAGAGCATAAGCAAGCAGATCAAAATAATGCACCAAGAGAACCCCCCAAATCACTCAATCAGGAAACCCCCCAAGTAATATTTGATTTGGCACTTTATATTTAGTGTGTTTACAATTTCTAGTGTATAGGAATGAATTTGCACCCTTAGGAAAATTCCCCTTTTTCCCTTCCTCACTTTAGAAAACAAAAAGCAAAGGCTTAATTCCACATAATTTTGTTGTTCTCCTTCCACTTGGTGCCTATTTTAAGTGTCAAAAAAGGAATAATAGTAGGAGACACTTGCACGATGTGTAGATGTATGTGCAGCATGCAGACGTTTGTGTGGTGTGCTTACCTCCCTAAAATATTCTCGCATCTAGAGCCTGCAGGGGCATTGCAATTCCCATTAGGAGTCGAATTGTAACGCCGTCTTTGGCTGATCGACCCAAATATGGTCGTTTTCCTTCCTCTTTCCTTCATATTCACTCATTTTCATTCCATTTTAGGGATCTCTTCACTCTCTAGCTCTCTTTGAGCCCTTCACATCTCTTCACATTCTCTCCATGATTTCTCCTACAGCTTCTACAACTCCTTTACAAGCTTTAAGCAACTTCTTCACCATCTCAAGTAACACTTTACACTTCACGGCAACAACATCAACACTCCATCACCTCATTAGAGCAAGTGTAGAATGAAACACCACAACAATAGAGGCTTGAGTTCCTCTCATTTTCTCCCCCACAAGCCCTGAGTGCTTTGGGTGGAGGTGGTAATCTTTCACTCCTCTCCTCTATTATTTGGTTTAGTAGCATTACACTATTTTTTAGTGCTTTAGTACACTCTACTTCATTCCATACTTTTCTCTCTATCTATTTGGTTGTCCGTGGAGATGGGAACACCTAAATGAGAGTTTGACTGAGGTAAACCCCTATATAGCCCCAACACTTTATCTCTCTCTTGTGAGTAGGTATTTAATACATTGATGTGTTGGAGGCTTCATCATTTGCATGGTCGTAAGCATTTCCTTTCCCTTCCTCTCCTTGTCTTTCTCTCTTTTATTTCAGTTTATTTCAGCTTCATCACATTTTGTTACTTTATCACTTTCTAGAAGTTCTCAGCAATTAGAGTAGAAGCATTCACTTTGCCATTTTATGTGGCATTCTCACTCTCTAGTTCGTATGAGACTCCAATGCACCTCGGGGATGCCAACGCATCGTGTTGTCGTCCGCATTCTGCGCTAACGTCCTTTGGTTGAAAGCTTGTTAGTCTGTCCAGAGAATCTCTGCGACCTACTCTTTTCGATTCTAGAACTCTCACCATTGTCCTTTGAGGTAGTTTAGGGTAGTTCACCCCGTGAGGCTCTCTGAATGAAGAGAAATCATGAGTAGCGAATCCCCCTTCTCTATATTTTGGTGAACCCGACGTGAAGAACAGTTTTCTTCAAAAAACTAGGAATTTATTTACCCCTACTTGGTGGGGTCATAACTTTTGACTCGGTGCTTGAAATTCAGAACTATTTGCACCATTGGAAAGGTCTCTTAGAGAACTAGTTCAAACCCTAAAATACCAGTGCCTTTGACAATCAAATTTTAGGGAATGACACAAGTTCCAACCTCAATTCTACTCTGAAGACCTCCAAAAATACAAATTACTAGAACATAGAAAATACTGAAAAAAAAATCATAATGAATTTAATATCTTCTTTTATTAGTTTTGCATCTAATTTTATTCAAAATTTTAATGATATTCCATTTCATGCATGTGATAGTGACTTGGCTTTGACCATGTCACTTTGTATCTTTGATCCTTCTCATGAGAGTCCTCTTCCTTTAGAGGATATCTTGTTGTAAGAAGATGAAATCATTGATACCTTTCTAAATATTACTCTACCTTTTGTTCATTCCAATGCACTCTCCTCTGGAGATGATGCATTTGTAAATGATGAATCTCCTACTCATTCCAATGCACTCTCTTCCAAGGATGTTGCATTTGTGAATGATGAATTTCTTATCTATTCTAATGAACTCTCCCCTAGAGATGATGCATTGGCACAGGATGATCTCCTTCCACATTTGATCATGTTTGGATCCATGTTGAGAATATGTCTTCGAATAATTTTTCTACTAGTTGTGATGATTTTGTACATGTAATTTATGTCTTTGTTTCCCCTCAAAGGCCTAAGAGACAAGTCATTTACGTGACCCATCTAGTCCTTCTTCTAAAAGGTTTTGTTTTATTGATGGTGTTCCATTTGATAGTCATTCCCTTCATCTTTCTACAGATACCTCTTATAGATCGGTATCCTATACCTATGATACTATAACGAATATATAAATAAGCCTTCTTCAAGCACCTGAACCTATGACTAAAGAACCTATTGATTACGATCTTGTCAAGCAACTTCAAGCTACTCCTTTTAAGATCTCATTGTGGGACTTGCTTCAATTCGCTCTGGTTTATCAAGGTATGCTTCAAGAAGCCTTGCAAAATATCCTCTTGCCTTCTTCTACTAGGCCAACAAATGTTGATGCGTTGATAGCTCATATTCTTGTAGATTCATCGAATATTACATTTTATCCCTAGGAACTCCCTCCTTCGGAAGTACAGAAGCAAGCAGATCCTCTAATGATTATAGTTAATATTAATAAGATTGATATTAGACGTACTCTTTTTGACATTGGTTTGGCACTCAATGTATGTAGCATTGATATATTGCCTAAGATTAATATTGATCCATCTTCTATTAACACTTCTTATGTTGACATTTGTGGGTTCGATAATGTCAGTCGACAAGCCCTAGGCACGATAGTCTTGCCTTTGAGGTTGGGACTCGTTATCGTACCTACCCTTGTACATGTTATGTCAGAGAAGCTACCTTATAACCTCCTTCTTGGTAGATCGTGAATTCATTATATGGGTGCAGTCTTGTCTACCTTGCATAAATCTATTAAGTTCATTGCTAACAATAAAGTAGTCAGGGTTAAGGCTGACCCTGATGCTATGCACTTGTGTAATATGGCAGTTGTTGGTCAAGTTTCAGTTGTGCCTAGTCTTATCCCTTTAGTGTCTTCTAATGTGTCAATGTTTACTCCAGCAGTACCTACTACAAAGGATACTCTCGAGATAGATGTCCCTAAGGAAGAACCTTCTAAAGCGAGAAATCTTAAGATTGTTCTGTCTACTTCCTCTCAAAGGAATGCATGTCTTGGTGATGATTGGGATCCTTTAGAATTTACAGATTCCTTCATTCAGGAATATAAAGTCAACCCGATCCGCTTAGACCCTTCGATAACATCATCCAAACCCGCTATCAAAGATGATCATTCTTTTGCATTGCGGGATATTGTGAATGAAAATTGTAATGTTCTTGGTGTTGATCCTCCTTCTGAGGAAGATGATTGCACTTATGTTAAGGAGGTTAACATCAGTAGTCCTATCAACAATTTTGACGGTAATCCCACAGAGGAGTGTAATCCCCATCGCTAGAATAATGCTCTCTATGGAGATCCTCCTCCGTCATCTTTTGTCTTCGTATCTTCTTCTTGTGAGTAGTCAAACTTTTCTCCACAAGAGAAAGGGTTGCTTCCTGCTCCTCATCCTTTATCTAAGAAAGAGTGTATTTTGTTGTGGCTTCTAAAATCTCGCTTAATTACTCTTCCTCCTCTTACATGCAATAAATCTCATAAACATGATAAAGAAAAACATTCTTTATGTGCATACCATCGAGTGTCAGTTCATTCCACTAGTGAATGTAAGGCCTTGAAAGATAAAATACAACAACTTCATGATTCAAGTGCCTATTGATGCACCTGCCTTTTCTTCGCATGATAAGTGATATCGAGGTTCACCTTTATTCTGCTCTAAATTATCTTGCATGGTCCTCCTCCCCTATATGTTGGGGACAATAATAACTTGTTCTTGAGATGTGTGTCCTTCTCAAGGACCCCCTCTCTCTCTTCTCTCAAAGTCTTTTGAATGAAGCATCCCTTGAGTGGACCCCCCTTTCCTTTTGAAGGGTTCCTGAGGGACCTCTTTGAAATATTTTCTCTCAAAAAAATTACATGACGTCTAGCTCAGGGGCAGCCCGACAAGACCTAATTTACATCTTTGTGTCTAACTCAGGGGCAACCCATCTAGACCTATCTTTGCGTCTAGCTTGGGGGTAGCCCGACTAGACCTATTTTATATCTTTGCGTCTAGCTTGGGGGCAGCCTAACTAAACCTATTTCGCATCTTGGTGTCTAGCTTGGGGGTAGCTCAACTAGACCCATTTCACAACTTTGTGTATAGCTTGGGGGCAGCCTGACTAGACCTCGCTTTTCAAACTGTGTGTCCTTTGAGTGGACCCCTCCTTTTGAAGGGTTCTCGAGTGACCCCTTTGAAATTATTCTAGATTAATGATGGTTTGCATGACTATCTACTCAACAATATGGGTTCTCCTCCTTGAGTGGAGATTGATTTTATCACTCTTACTCAGTGATATAGATTCTCCTCCTTGAGCGGGGATTGCTTTTATCACTTTTACTCAGTGATACGGGTTTTCCTCCTCAAGCAGGGACTACTTTTATAATTTTTACTCAGTGATACGGGTTCTCCTCCTTGAGTGGGGATTACTTTTATCACTCTTGCATTCATTTCTATATTTATCTTCTCAATTGTATATACCGGATTGAAGATCTACATCTTCTTCATCCTTAGTATATGCTCTTTCTTTAGCTTCATAGTTTTTTGAAACTATGAAGTCCTCTTTTGACCTTGCACTCTTGGGTTTGCCAGACCGTGATCTGCTTCCTTGTCGATATAGGTATACATTTATAATCCTACTACTCCTTTGATCTACTTTACCAAAGCACTCATCAGTATGCGTGCTCGCTAAAGTGGGAAAAAAATGTATAGGAGTGAATTTGCACCCCTTAGTAAAATTCCCCTTTTGCCCTTCCTCACTTTATAAAACCAAAAGTGGAGGATTAATTCCACATAAGTTCATTGTTCTCCTTCCACTTGGTGCCTTTTTTGACCGTCGACAGAGGAATAATTGTCAGAGATGCCCACGTGACGTGCAGATGTCCACATGGCGCGCTTAAGTCCCTGACAAATTCTTGCATCTGGAGCCTATAGGGTTGTTACAATTCCCATTGGGAGTCAACTTGTAACATCCTCTTCGGCTGATCGACCTAAATATAGCCATTTTCCTTCCTCTTTCCTTCATATTCACTCATTTTCATTCCATTTTGGGGATCGCTTCACTCTCTAGCTCTCTCTGAGCCCTTCACATATCTTCACATTCTCTCCATGATTTCTCCTACAACTCCTTTACAAGCTCTAAGCAAATTCTTCACCATCTCAAGCAACATTAACACTCCATCACTTCAGTAGAGAAAGTGTGGAATGAAACACCACGGCAACAAAGGCTTGAGTTCCTCTCATTTACTCCCCCACAAGCCTTGAGCACTTTGGGTGGAGGTGGTAATATTTCACTCCTCTCCTCTATTATTTGGTTGAGTAGCATAACATTATTTTGTAGTGCTTTAGTACTCTCTACTTCATTTCATACTTTTCTCTCTATCTATTTGGTTGTCCATGGAGGTGGGAACACCAAAAAGGGGGTTTGACTGAGGCAAACCCCTATACATCCCCAACACTTTCTCTCTCTCTCTTGTGTGCAGGTATTGAATACATTCATGTGTTGGAGGCATCATCATTCGCACAATCATAATCATTTCCTTTCCCTTCCTCTCCTTGTCTTTATCTCTTCTATTTCAATCTATTTCAACTTCATTACATTCTGTTACTTTATCACTTTCTAGAAGTTCTCAGCAATTAGAGTAGAAGCATTCACTTTTCCATTTTCTATGACATTCTCACTCTCTGGTCTGTATGAGACTCTAGCATGCCTCAGGGATGCCAACTCACCACATTCTACTTTGACGTCCTTTGGTTGAAATCTTTTCAGTCTATCTAGAGAATCTCTACAACCTGCTCTTTATGATTCTAGAACTCTCATTATTGTCCTTTGAGGTAGTTTAGGGGAGTTCACCCTGTGAGGCTCTCTGAATGAAGAGAACTTATGAGTAGTGAATCCCCCATCTCTATAGCTAGATGCCAGAAACAACAAGCTAGACTTGATCTTAGTGCTTATAGATGCCAAAATAGTCCATAGGCTCAAGTACAAATTTTGGTACAAAAAGAGATCAATCTGACCATACCACTGAAAATTACACAAAAAATTATGCACTTTCAAAAAAAAATTACCCAAAAATGTTACCATAGGAGAAAGATATGAGCTCCTGAAGTTCCCAAAATGAGGATGAAGTAGCAAAACCTATGAGAATCTAAAAATTATAGAAAATCCAGACATCAAAACCAAAAACTGATTGTACCACTATGAAGAGTGCGAAAAAATAGCCCAAATCAAAAAATATTGCTCGAAAAAAGGAGTCAAAATGACCAAGATATGGGTGTTTGAAAATAAGATCTCAAACTAAAAATGCAAATGGTGAGGGGTAGGAAAATTATTGAAAACTGCTAATGTCACCTTTTCACAGGCTTAAAATTGATGATCATTTAACCATCACGTGTAGCGCTAGGTTAAGTTTGAAGCCAAATTGTCTTCATGCCAAAAAATGCCCACTGGACAGAATATTCCTGTGAATATTTTGATGTCAACCGTCGGGGAATCTGAGAATATTTTGCCACCAAATATTCTTCAACGTACGTCAGTTCATAAAAAATGGGCGTCAGATTTTTCAAAATGATTGGACAGTTGTAGAATGTCGTTGGTGATTTGGAGCTGAATTGTTTTTTACTTTCGCTGCCTAGTTGAAGATTGTACCAAATTTTTGAGACACAGCCAAGGGAGTGGGTCTGCATAGATGATGCAGAGGAAGGACATTCTTCATGAAAACAAACCCAAAAGACAAATTGTTCTTGCATGTTCTTCATAGCTGCTCCTAGGTACACCTTCATGGATCCTAACAAAGGATTCACTTAAGACTTTGATTCGACACACCTTGAGATGATGTAGAGACCATGAAAAACCTATCTAATGACTTTAAGGGTTATGAGCAACTTAAATGTTATGAAACACAAAGCAATCATTCAAGAGACCTACAGCCTTTATGTTGCACAACCAAGAAAAGATGATCTCTATGTACTAAGACAACCATTACAAAGTATTCAATTCACAACACAAACTTGGAGGCCTCTTCCAAAATTCCAAAAGTGATCTCTACCAAGTAATCAATGGCTAATTTCACCCACAGACCCTAACTTGATTGAACTCCAATACATTCCTTATGACTGTCTAAATAATCCCCTTAGGACAGTCATAACCAAGCTTGTATAAACCTTTCAAAAATGCACCAAACTATTGAATTAGGTCTAAGAGGCATTTTAAGATATTACCAAACACTTATCAATTCCAAACCTTATGAAAAAATGCAAAGATTTGCACAAACAAACACAGTGTAGGGTTTTTACACTATTTTCATACATTCTTGAAGAAAAATATCCAAGATCTTTCCCACACACATGCAAACTAAGGCTCCAAATCTCGCAAGGTCAATGAACACATCAAAATAGAATTTTGCACAAGATTTCATCATTTTTACATGGTGGAAACTCAAGATATCACATTTTTATTGTTGGTTGGTTACCTTAGGAAGGGTTTTAGGCAGATTTGGAAAAAATGCAATAACTTTCTCCTAACTCGATGAAAATCGATGCGACCAAAAACAAAATGGAAAGGATTCACATATCAATCCTATCCAATCAAACTCAAATCAATATATGGGTCGTAAAGGTTGTACAAAGAGATAGAAAGGTCTGCAACATTGGAAAATCATAGTAAAAGCTTGCTTAGATTCATCAATATTACAAAAATCAACTTCACACTCCTTCATTCGACTTGGAAGGTGTCTTATTTCCTTTTTACAATTGATCCCAATCATTAGGAACTATTTCTTTCTTGCACGTAACTATTTCTTGTTTTGTTCAACAACTTTCCAAAAATTGCATGACAACTTTTGCACATTTGGCAACTTTTTTGCAACTTTAAACCAATGGCCCTATAAGCACTCCAAAATGGATTACATGATCACACATGGTCATAAATGACTTTAGGAAACTTAAAAACACATAAAACAACCTAAAACCAAAAATTACATAAAATATACATATAAGGTCCTGGTGACCTGCACCATACTCCTAAGGGGAAGAAAACACAAGTCCCACTTGAGTGCAAGTCTGCAATAGTATATCCATGCTTTATGATATCAACTTCATACATGAAAGTAGAATCTTTCATAGGAAGACCCCTCCACTTGAGAAAATAATTTGTGTTCCTTGTCTTCTTGAGTTGCTTTGTATCAAGGATGCACTCCAACTCCAAAGGTTTGTTGGGAGGTGTTATGCCTTGCATAACCACCCCATCTTTTGCCTTGGTCAAAATGGCTCCCTCTTTGTATTTTTTATCTTTTGTTGATTTTCAAACAAATTTTGGAGTCTTTTGTTTCCAACACTTTTTTTTTCTTTGGTTTAGTCTATCGAAATCGGGTCCAGAACCAAATCGGGTTCTGAAACTTCTTTGAAAACTTGTTTCGATCCCCATCCCGATGGTATTTCTTTTTTACCTTTTGTTTTGTCTTTATCGAAGCCGGAATCAAAGTGGACGTAAAGTCAGTCTTTGTTCAAAATTGCAAAATCAGTATCCATCCTGTCTCCGCCTCCGCTTTTTCAACTTTTGTTTTAGACTAGGTCCTTGTGTTGAGTTTTTATTATTTCGGTCTTTTTGCTTTGTTTTTGTGTTTGGTTTTGTTTTGTGCTTTGTTGGTGGACCCGGAACCAGAACGGGAACGAAGTTGGGAATTTCCTTAAATTTCATAATCAGTTTCCATTCTGATTCCACTCCCGCTGTTTCTTGGTCGTTGACTTTTTACTGAAGTCACACTGTAGTGAAGTGTTTGTTCTTCTCCAGTTCCGACTCTGCTTAACTACATTTAATGTGTTAATGATAGCTGCCATACGTAGGTAGAAACTCTTAATTTTATCTTAATTAAGGATTAAATGGGTTATTATTATCATTGTTAAGAAATCAAAGAGCGAAATAGAGCAGCTGTGGAGTTCATCTGAGTGAATCGACTGAAGGAGGAGGAGATAGTTGCCTACGAATCAATTCAGAAGGTTGGCTAGATTTTTGTGTTTGAGGTAGGGTTCCTATTCTCGGTTTTCTTTTATTTTCTTTTGTGTTTTATGTTTGTGTTTGTTTGATTTAGGTCTTTGGGCAAGTTCGTTGTCTCAGTAGGAGGGTGTATTTTTTTTTCTTTGTTTGTTTGTTGTTCTTGATTTTATTTTATGCTTGTGTTTCTAGTTTTATAGTAAGTTGGAGCACGGTCGTTTTCACGTTTTATCATGATCGCATTGTGTTGCGTTAGGTTTCAAATGTGTAGATTAATCTAGGTTTTTACAATGAGGTAGATTAAATCTAGGGTTTTTTATAGTGAGTTAGAATTGGTAGAGTATAGTTTTTACTTAGGATTTTATTGTGCATTCGTTTGGTTAAAATAGAAGGGTTAAATCTGTGCCCTAGTTTTATATCGCGTTTTCTAGTTTAGGGTTTTTTGCGTTTCTGAGATCACGTTCAAAAATGATTAAGTATGATGCCCTAAAAATACAATCGTCCCCACGGTCATATGGGCATGGTCTTTTCATTATATATTTTAAGCCTCATTTCATTTAATATGACCTTGGTCTTTAATTATGAAGTTATGCATTAAGTTGTCAAAATCATTGATGACATCATGGTCAACATAGGCGGAAGCAGGATTGGAATTGATTTAGAGTTTTGGATGAGTTTTATGATTAGTGTCAATTCCATTTTCCATCCCATCTTTGACTCCGCTTATAGTAAGAATTTTTTATGAAAATGTTAACCTTGGTGGAAGCGGAACCAAAACAGAATATGAAAACAGCAAATCTAAAGGAAACCGAATCACTTTCCATTCCAGTTCCGGTTCCAATCACTATTTCATTTCTGACTCCGAGCCCGCTTCTTGTTAGAAGAATATCAATAACAGTTTTTGCTCCAATCCCGACAGTATGTTAAAAGAGGATTGATTAAAGATATTTGCTGCCTGTTTCCGCCTCCGATGTATGTATGAAAGGTATAGTTTTAAGACACATTTTGAGATGTTTATTCAAAGATCTAACTAGAGGTTTTGTTGTAGGAAAGCTAAAGGGATGTCGGGAACATCAGGAGAAGCCTCCCAAAGGAACCAACCTGCAAGAACATTGAAAGCAGCAGCCAAACCAAAGAAGATCAAACCATAATAGTTACCTTATACCTTGAGGTATAATCACAAGAGTCCTATTGTCACAGTGAGCAAAGTAGAATCAGATTGCTCAGACATCACCGATACAAATTTGGGCCAATACAATTTTGAGGAGTTGTATGCATAAACCTTTGCTAAAGATATAACAGGGAGAACAGAAAGAATTGTTGATTCTGGCTTGGCTCATATCACTTTGTTTCCCTTATCGATCCAATGCCCAGAGTTGATCTTAATAGCAGCCAATGCCTACAATCTTGCTACCCAACAATGCATGGATTCCCAAGATAATGTAATCATTGATCTTACTCCTCATATGTTTCAAAGTATATTTAATGTACCGAATCCCAAGAACTTGGTGCAGTTGGATGAGGCAGAGGCCTTGGAGAAATACAGTAAATATAAGGAATCCAACAAGTCCCACTTGAACAAAAAGTGGTTGAGGACAGAGAAGAAGTCTCTAACCAAGCTAACAGACCAGCCAAAAAGGGCAGATTTCTATAAAGAAGTATCAGATATAATAATGATGTTGTCTAGGGCTTTTGGGAAGAGAGATGCCTTTCATTTCAAGGAGTGGATGTTTCCCTTTATCCAAGTAATCTTAAATGGTACTCATCAATTTTATTGGCCAATGATTGTATTAGATGTCATTCATGATCAGTTGACCAGCATAAGGGAGACTAAATGATTTTTCATGACTTCTTACATTGTGTATGCAGCAGCAAGGTTGGTTATCTTCCCAAGTTTGGATAGAGTGGGGATAATGGGAGTGTTAGATGGGCAGAAGAAGGTGTGGGAGAATTATAATCAGTTGTCTCTACAGGTTGTTGAGACTCAATTCAGAAGGGTTAATGATGCATTCATATATGTGGTCATTAACCAACTCAATGGAGATGCAGGGTATAGATTGAGTCAAGATGCCATGGCATTCATTGTTGAATGGGGATGTTGGTATATTCAATACCTAGGTTTACATATTTCAGGCTAGCTAGTTTTGAAGGCCATCCACATCTGCTGCCAAGATGTTGTAATAACAAGATAGTGTTAATGGAATTTGTATATCAGGCTCTTGGGGTTAATGCTCGGTTTGGATTAAAACATAAGATAGGATGCCACAAGTTCCCCATGAAGTTGGTGAGTATAGTTGTTAGCATTTGGTAGGAGCAAAGGTGGTGTGCAGTGAGCAGATATAGTTAAACTTAGGTTTATATACAACTCGGAAGCACTTTGACCCTAAGGGTAAGATGAATGACTTGTTGCCTTCTGTGTTTGACAAGCATTTTAATTTATTAGAATATTTTTGGAGTGATCGACAAGATGAGTATGATCTAAGAAAGAATAATTATGAGAGATTACCTGTCTCACTCATGTCAGAGTTTGGAGTCAAGAATGACATTCCTGACACCTTGGTGGATGATGGAGCTGTATTGGATCCATCTTATGAAGCTTTGAATATTGGAACTAAAATTTTGGATCCAATTAACTGGGATAGTGAGGAAACTATTGATATTAAGCAGATAGGAAGAGCAGTCTTGGATAGAAGTGTTCAATGGTTGGTTTTAGGAACCAAAGCTCCTCAAGGACCAGCTCCTAAAAAGGGGAAAGGGTATAAAAGGCTCAAAAGAAAGACACCTCCCAAAGAGCCTTTGGAGTTCCTTCCTCCAGACATTGAAGAAATAGAGCTTGAAGCAGCAGTTGATGAAGTAGAAACACAAGAAGGAGATGCTCAAATGGGATCGGTTATTTCAACACCTACATTAGGTGGATCTTCTACTCAAGTCCCACTTGTAAAACAACAAAGTGAATAAGTTCAAAAGGGGACTCTTCATAGTATGGTTGAAACTATGAAGGGAAAAGAAGTGGAGATGGAAATTCATGATGTTGGAATAGATTCGGATGAAACTGTGTCAAAGAAGGACGTGCAAGAGAATATGCCTCTAGAGGAGGATACTGAATAGGTAATGACACAAGAGGAGAAGTGGGCATAGTTTGAAGAAGTTAAAAAGGATGTTGATGCAAAAGTTGCTGCAATAGAGAAACAAAAGGTAATTGATGCCAAGACACAAGCTGATGCCATACTACAGCAGCAACAAATTGAAGCTAATTCGAGAGCTGATGAAGTAGAAAGGCAGCAAAGGCAACAGGAGCATGAACTCAAGGTTAAAGAGGAAAATGATAAGTTAGAATTAATACAAAATATTCATGACCTTGAGGAAGAGAAGGAAAGACACCGAAGGGAGAAAAAAGTCTTGGTTGCCAAGTTGAAACTTGCTAAGGAAGCTCACCAAAAAAAAAAAGAAACAGAACGATTGTGAAAGGAAAAGGGCATCAAAGAGCTGGTTAGAAAGCAACGAGAAGAAGAAGAAAAGGTAGAAAAGCTTAGAGTTTTAGAGACAGAAAGATTAGAGAAAGAGAAACTAGAAAAAGAAGCTCTAGATAAGGAAAAACTAGAAAAGGAAAGAATAGAGAAGGAGAGATTAGAAAATGAAAGATTGGAGAAAGAAAAACTAGAAAGAGAGCGATTGGAGGAAGAGAGGTTGAAGAAAGAAGAAGAAGGTAAGAAGATACAAGAACAAAAGGATAGGGAAGAGGCTAAAAAGTTGTACAGATGCATGTGGTGCAAGAACAACAAGAGGAACCAAGGGTTGATTCTCAACCCCAAGTAAATATGCAACCACCTTCTACTACTAATATTGCTTCTTCTTCCACTATGATGACTACTGCTCCAAGTGCTCCCACTTGGTTAAAATTGGACCTACAGAAAAGAATAGTAACACCTTCACAACCTCTCAATTGGGAGGATATGATGAAGTAGATTGAACAAGAAAGGCCTAAAAAGAAGGCCAAGATCCTACACTCCACCAGGCTCACAAAGAAGGGAGAAATTGTTGCTGAGTGTGCCATACCAATTACAGAAAAGGAGGTAGGAGACATGCAGTTAACGAATTATCAATTGAGTACTTTTAACTTGGGAAGGCCTACCAGAAATCAGCAGATGAATCTAATTGATGTGGTAGCTTCGACAACCAAGTCAAGGATGTTAAAGGATAAGCAGAGGAAAGATGAGCTTAAGGCTCAGTTGGATCAATTGCATTCCTTTTTGAAAAGTGTCTCTTCTCCAAGATCACAATAAGTAGCTGCTATTGAGACTCCAATTTTGCTGAGAAAAAAGGAGGTAGATGATTTAGTACAAGTAAGGGGCAAAGCGGAGATGTTAGATAGGTGGGTTGACAAGTTAAATCAAGAAGTAGTTGAAATTTTGGTCGAAGGTTTTCAGGTTCACAAAGGGACAGAAGAATTGATAAGGGAAATGCATCAATATATTAAGGCATTGGAGAAGTAGGAAGAGGAATATAAAGAGTATAGTCAAAAATAAAAGAAGGTTAGTGCATTGCCTTTGACTACTCTTGAACAGTCAATACTCGAGGAGGATAATAAATATTTTGTGGAAAAGACCTCTCGTATACTCTAATTTAGAACAGATTTCTTGTGAAAACACAGAAACGAGGTCCAAGATGTTGTTAATAATCTAACCGAACAATTTGAGGAGTTGGAGGGAGTCATCGCTATCATAGTAGATGTTAATATATTAACAAAGAAGGGCCTACCTTTGAGCCAGATAAAAGAGAAATGGGGTGAAAGGTTTAAAGGACTCGTGCAAAAAGGGGATGATGGTAAAGATCTGATGATAGATCAACTGATGGATGTCAAAGAAGAGATAAAGGCTTCTAAAAGAGAGTTGACAAAGATAAAGGATATGAGAGGGTTTGCTACAGCAGAATTGGAGTGAATTAAGTTTGAAGACAGCTGGGTTGATGGGCCAGAATTAGATGTATTACAACAAGTCTTCACCAGTTATGACGAGTTAATTGTAGAATCAACTTCACATGCATAAATCTCCTACATGCATGGCTTTCTTCTTCTTTGCATGTTGTATGCAACACTAACAGTTTTGGAGCGCATAACTTTCTTATTTTCTATTCTCTTTTCTTCTAGTTTAACTGAGTTTCCAAGGATAATTGTAAAACCCTTAAAGGGTGGATGACTTAAAATAGAAGTGGAGTTTGAATTTTGTATATCTATAAATACCCTTTGTTTATCATATTGTAAGGGTCAGCTGATAGAGAATAGAATTGACCTACCTGATATTAGGAGATAGAATTTTTTCGTATTGATTACAGAGATACATTGTTACTTGATCTTTTTTTACAGTTAAATAAAATTACAGGTTTTCGCAATATGGTGTTAGAATTAAATTTTACTTGATAAGGTTGATGAGTTATAATCTATCTGTATGCCAGTGATTGTGCTAAAGCATGATTGTTTCTTATGTGATGAAATTCATTAGAAGAAGCCGGATTTAAGGATTATCTTGTTAGATTATCATTGGATTAAATTTATTGAAGTCTATTGATCTATGATCTTGGCAATGAATGAATGTGAGTTCTTTTAAAAAAAAATCTTTGAAATAGTTGTGATAGGCGAATTAAAATAAAGCACCTTAGATGCATACAATGGTATAGATTATTATGTGAATTGTATCATGCTTTGGTTTTCTTGATCTGATTGGAAAACATTCATTGTTGAAGATATATGTCCGGATGCTAGATGAATTTTGTTCATGTTTACTGGTTTACCCTTTAATCTATATTTTTCTTTTGTTTGAAACCCCCGTTGATTTACTAAAACAATTTGGTAAAATGAGTCATTGCTTGCATTCTTTGTTACCAACACAGGCCCCTTGAATGTTACAGTTGCATGGACCAATTGGGTGACACCAGACAGTTGAGAACCAACTATTAGGGTACTATATGTTGTCTTTCTTTTTCAGGAGAAATAGAGTAGAAATATTATGTTTTAACGTTATTTGTGTCATTTTCACCATCAATAGGAGGAAGGTCTTGGATCAGTTCTTCATCTTCAAATGCTTGGGAACCTACTTCATTACCTGCAACAACATCCCCTTTGAAAGGGTACAAGTTAGATACATTAAATATAGGTGAAATGCCAATCCCACTTGGTAATTCAATGTCATATACATTGGGACCAAATATGTGAATAACCCTACAAGGACCAATCTTCTTCATCTACAATTTGGAGTACTTTCCTTTAGGAATCCTCTTCTTTCTGAGATGAGCTAGAACCAAATCTCCAACCTTAAAGTTGACTTATCTCCTGTGTGCATTTTCCCTTTGCTTATACTTTTCAACACTCTTTTGTAGGTGATCCTTGACCTATTGGTGAATCTCCTTCATACCCATAGCAAATTTCTCACCCTCGACACTCATCCTCTCCATTCCACTTGTATCTCTCAATTCAAAGACTCCTTTAGGCTAAAAACCATAAACAAATTCAAGAGGAATCTTACCACACTTCTATTCACTGAATCATTATATGCAAATTCTACATGAGGCAAGATCCTATCTCACTGAGTAGAATGCTCTTTTGTAAGACATATTAAGAGGTTACCAAGGCTCCTATTAACCACTTCGGTCTGCCCATCAGTTTGAGGATGATAGGAAAAATTGAAACTAAGATTAGTGCCAAGTTTCTTCCACAAAGTTCTAGAAAAATTCCCAACAAAATTACTATCTATGTCAGAAATAATACTCAAAGGAAAACCATGAATCCTTACCACTTCCTTGAAGAAAAATCATGCAATGTAGGATGCATCATTAGTGCTCTTGCATGGGATTAAATGTGCCATCTTGGAAAACCGGTCTACTACAACATAGATGGAATCAAAACCTCTAGGTGTTTTTGGTAAACCCATTACAAAATCCATACTTATTGACTCTCAAGGCCTATTTGGAATGGGAAGAGGCTGATACAAGCCTACATTTGTATTGCTCCCCTTTGCCTTTTGACAAATAACACATTTTTCAAAAAAAATCCTTACATCACTTTGTATTTTAGGCCAAAAATAGTGTCTTCTCAACTTCTCCAAGGTCTTATCAAGACCAAAATGACCTACAAGGCTGCCACTATGCTTCTCTTTTATCAAATTATCCCTCATAGAAAAGTTAGGCACACAAATTTGATCCCCCTTAAATAACAAACCCTCTTGAATCGGAAAATCAAAACTTATCTTATGTGGAACACCATTAGATTGGTTGCAAGATGCATAAATTTCCTTGAAATCGACATCATCTACATACATACCTTTTAGTGCTTCAACATCTACACTTTGCAGTTGAATTTCTTGCACCATGAGTGTCCTTCTACTCAATCCATTAGCTACTTTTTTTGAGTGCCCTTTCTTATACTTGATGGTGAAGGTGTAACCTTGCAAGTATTCCACCCATTTAACATGCCTATGACTGAGTTTCTCTTGACTATTCAAAAATTGAAGGTCATGGTTATCAGTAAATACTATGAAATCCTTTGGAAGTAGATAATGCCTCCATTTCTTTAAGGACTGAACCAAAGCATACATCTCTAGGTCATAGGAAGAGTATTTCTTCTTAGCTTCATTAAGTTTTTCACTAAATAAGGCTATGGGTGTGCCCCTTGACTCAACACCACCCCTATGGTATAACCACTTGCATCAGACTCAATAGTAAACACCTTATTAAAATCTGGTAAGACTAATATGGGTTGTTGTGCTACCCTCTATTTCAAATATTCAAAACACTTTCTAGCTTCACTAGTCCAGACAAACTTTTTTCTTTTATCCCCCTTTATAGTATCAATCATTGGAGCACAAACATGACTCAAACCCTTAATAAAATTTCTATAAAAAATGACCAAACCATGGAAAATCCTAACCTCGGCAATGGATTTGGGTGTAAGCCAGCTTAGAATAGCATCAACTTTGTTGGGATCCATTTTCAAGGTGCCATTTGTAACCACAAAACCAAGATACACCAACTTTATTTTCATAAACTCACATTTCTTCAAATTTATCATAATTTTCTCAAAACCAAATCCAAATGATTTAAATTCTCTTCCTTAGTTTTACTAAAAATAAAAATGTCATCAAGATAAACTACTACAAACTTACCAATAAAATGCTTGAGAACTTCATTCATCAACCTCATGAAAGTGCTTGGTGCATTTGATAGACCAAAAGGCATCACAAGCCACTCATAAAGTCCTTCATTTGCCTTGAATTCTATCTTCCATTTATCCCCTGGTTTGATCCTGATTTGGTGATACCCACTCTTGAGGTCTATTTTGGAAAAGTAGCATGCTCCACCTAGACAATCCATCAAGTCTTCCATGCGTGGAATGGGGAATCTATATGTGATTGTAATATTATTAATGGCCCTAGAATCAGTGCACATCCTCCATTCACCTCCCTTCTTTGGTGCTAGTATAGTGGGAATCAAACAAGGACTAAGGCTTTCTTTGATTAGGCCCTTATCAACCAATTCTTGAACTTGTCTCTTAATCTCCTCATTCTATTGTGGTGTCATTTTGTATGCTGCCTTATTGGGAAAACTAGCCCCTAATATGAAATCAATGTGGTGACTAATATCCCTCATAGGAGGCAAGGTGCTTAGGAGTTCATCCACTACTATATCAGCATACCTCTTTAGCAAGATTTGAATTTCAAAAGGCAACTCTTCTTTCTTTGTTGTCACAACATAATTAGGCTTGATTATGATGGAAAAACCCATTTTCTCCTCTTCTACATCCTTTATGAATTCCTTTTCTGCTACCAAAATCACATTGGATTCTACTTGTCATGTTTTATCTTCATCTTTCAATGGTGTTAGAGTGTATGAGACTCCATCTTTCTATATAACATATGTATTCTTTCTACCATCATGCTTGGCATTTCTATCATACTGCCATGTTCTACCAAGAATAAAATGACAAACCTCCATAGGAATGATGTCACACAAGACCTTGTCCTTATAACCTCCTATATGGAATTCTACCCAAGTTTATTTATTCACTAACACTTGTTGCCCTTTTTTTAACCAAGAAAATTTGTATGGAGTGGCATGAGGCAATATTTTCAACTTTAACTTTTCTACCATTTCAACTGAAACCAAATTGTCAATACTTCCAGAATCAATGACAACCTTACAACATTTACCTTGATATTTGTATGTAGTCTTGAAAAGTGAATTTATATGGGTTGGTTCTTTCATCATAGGCAATTTAATCAAGGTTATTCCCATCAATAAGGACTCTCCAACTTCTGGTTCTGCATTTTGTGATGGGGAATCAACACTTTCAGCATCTTCTCCACCTTGTGCAATCTAATTTCTACTCTCTCCTTTAAAAGAAGTAGATGACTTCTCCTCAATGCACTTCCATGCTTAGTTGCCTAAAAATTTATTGCATTTATAACACTTTCTAGTTAATCCACTTGAGCCTCCTCTATTGCCAAATTTGCCTCTAAAATTTGGTCTTCTTGCTCTAAAGTTGCCCCTTGAATCTGTTGTTTGTTCTTGTGAGTTACTTGTCTCCCCTTGAGACCTTTGGGATTGTCCTCTACCAACAAAATTCCCTCTTCCTCTAAAATTTTTCCTTCCCCTACCTCTACTTTATTTTTATTGTCTCCTTTTCAACTTATCTTTAGCCTTTATGGCCAACTGATAGCACTCTTCTATAGTTATTGGGCTTGTGAGACTGAGTTCATCTTGTAGGCTATACTTTAGCCCATTCAAATACCTTGCAACTTTGTCAAAATATTATTCGATGTGGCCTAAACTAATGGTTAGTCTATAGAACTCTTTTGTGTAGGTATTCACATCCATGTATTTTTGCTTCAAATTTTGCAACCTTCTATATAGTTGAGTAGCATAATCACTAGGTAGGAATTTACCTTTGAATTTTGCAACCATTATGTCCCAAGATGTAATTTTTTCCTTGCCTTTCTTCTTCCTCTCTTATTGTGCTTAATCCTACCATAGGGATGATGTCCTCTTAGTTTTGTTCTTGCCAATTTAACTTTCTGCCCCTCAGGTATCTCTTCAAACTCAAAATACTTATCTAAGTCTCCTATCCAATCTAGGAGTTCTTCTCGATTCAAACTTCCTGAATATACTGGAAGTTATAATTTTACCTTGGAACCATCATTCTTAATTGCCTTTAGTAATCTCTCCAACCTCTTCTCTTAAACATCTCTTTCTTCTTATTGTTCTTCTTATTCTTCGACTTCACTTCTTCTTCTTGGTCACTCAATTCTCTTGTGACCACTCCTCTCCTTTGGTTGGTCTCAACTGATGTGATTCTTGCATCAAGGTTGTCCTTTATGGCTCTCAATTATTGGGCAAGAGCATTTTTCACCTCTCTAATTATTCTTTCCACATTCAACTTAATTGCCATCTTGGATTGACTTAAAATCAACTTATTTATCACCTCTTACTGATCTTCCTTGATTTGATACCAATTTGATGTAGAGTAAGGACATTCTTCATGAAAACAGACCCAAAAGACAAATTGTTCTTGCATGTTCTTCATAGCTGCTCCTAGGTACACCTTCATGGATCCTAACAAAGGATTCACTTAAGACTTTGATTCAAAACACCTTGAGATAGTGTAGAGACCATGACAAACTTGTCTAATGAATTTAAGGGTTATGAGAAACTTAAATGTGATGACACACAAAGAAACCATTAAAGAGGCCTACAACCTTTGTATTGCACAACCACGAAAAGATGATCTCTATGTACTAAGACAACCATTACAGAGTATTCAAACCACAACACAAACTTGGAGACCTCTACGAGCATGCCAAAAGTGATCTCTACCAAGTACTCAATGACTAATTTCACCCATAGACCCTAACTTGATTGAACTCCAATACATTCCTTATGACTGTGTAAACAATCCCCTTACGACAATCATAACCAAGCTTGTATAAAATTTTCACAAATACACCAAACTATTGACTCAAGTCTAAGAGGCCTTTTAAGATATTACCAAACACTTATCAGTGCCAAACCTTATGAAACGATGCAAATATTTGCACAAACAAACACAGTGTAGGGTTTTTACACTGTTTCCGTACATTATTGAAGTAGACTATCCAAGATCTTTCCCACGTGTGTGAAAACTAAGGCTCTAGATCTTTCAAGGTTGATGAAAACATAAAAATACAATTTTTCACAAAATTTCATCATTTTTTACATTGTGGAAACTCAAGATATCACATTTTTATTGTTGATTGGTTACTCTTGGAAGGGTTTCAGGCAGATTTGGAAAAAATGCAATAACTTCTCCTAAATCAATTAAAATCGATGCAACCAAAAAATAAATGAAGAAGATTCACATATCAATCCTATCTAATCAAACTCAAATCAATATATGGTTCATACAAGTTTTACAAAGTGACATAAAGGTCTGCAACATTGGAAAATCACAATAAAAGCTTGCTTAGATTCATCAATATTACAAAAATCAACTTCACACTCCTTCATTCAACTTGGAAGGTGTCTTTTTTCCTTTTTACAACTGATCCCAATCATTACAAACCGTTTATTTCTTGCATGTAACTATTTCTTATTTTGTTTGGTAACTTTCTAAAAATTGCATGACAACTTTTGCATATTTGGCAACTTTTTTGAAACTTTCAACCAACAACACTATAAGCACTCCAAAATAGATTACATGATCACACATGGTCATAAATGACCTTAGGAAACTTCAAAACACACAAAACAACCTAAAACCAAAAATTATATAAAATATGCATATAAGGTCCTGGTGACCCTGCACTAGTAGAGTACATTGCAGGATGTGTGCAGGGTGTCGTACCTTGCATGATACAAAGTCTGCAGTACTTTTTATAGAGTACGAAAAAAATTATTTTCTATATATTTTGCCTCATCGAGCAATTGCTCTAATTTGGATGAATTGATAGTCGATCTTAGGGTTTTTGGCCCTTATGGATGTGACAACAAGGTCGGATTTGACCCAAAATGCTCCAAAAATGCAGCTACCTTATGGATCTAGCAACCACTCTTTAGCTTCAAAACCTCATAGATTTGACCTCGTATGTCTGATTTGGACGAAACAAAAAGCAAAACCGACTATCTCAAACCTCCTGAACTCAATGGTGAGCTCAATTTTACACCAACAAGCTCCAATATGAACCTATAATAAAGAGCCACAAATAGGAACCCTCCAAATCTGGTATTTCTATCAAGTTTTTTTATTCTCCAGGTCATCATACGATGCAAGAGAAGAGCATACTCAACTTTTCAAGATTTACCATCTCTCTTTAGAAAAATTATATCTAATGGCACCCAACCCACTTTGATACCATGTTAGAATTGGCTATGGATGTCAAGATCTTGAGGCCAAATGGAAAGCACAAGAGAGAGAATATTCATATGCAAATATTATTCAATTGATATGAAAAATATAGTATAAACCCCTTGGTTATATAGCCAAGGTGAGATACAAGTGTATGAACATGGATTTTCACCCCTAACGCAAATTCCCTTTTGTCCCTTAACACTTTAGAAAACCAACTGCGAAGGCTTAATTCCACATAAGCTCGTTGTCTTCATTCCACTTGGTGCTTTGTTTGTGTGTTGGTGGGGGCTATTTTGTCTAGGACTCCCGCATGGCGTGCAGATGTTTGCACGACGCACTAACTTCCTTGATAGATTCTCGCATCTGGAGCCTGCAGAGGCTTTACCATTCCCATTCAGAGTCGACTTGTAATGCCCTTTTCGATCGATCAACCTGAATATGGCCATTTTCTTCCTCTATCATTCATATTCACTCATTCTCATTCCATTTCACGAATGGTTGATCTCTTCACATCCACTCCACAATATCTTCACAAGCTCCAAGAAGCTTCTTCACTATCTCTTCACTCTCAAGCAACACTTTACACCTCACAGCAACAATTTCAACACTCCATCACTTCAGTAGAGCAAGTGTGGAATGAAACACCATGGCAGTAGAAGCTTGAGTTCCTCTCATTTTCTCCCTCACTATCCTTGAGCGCTTTGGGCAGAGGTGGTAAGGTTTCACTCCTCTCCTCTATTACTTGGTTGAGTAGCATAACACTGTTTTGTAGTGATTTTGTGTTTACTTCATTTCCTACTTTCTTATCTATTTGGTTGTCTACACCAAAATGGGGGTTTGACTGAGGCAAACCCCTATACAGCCCCAACATTCTCTCTCTCTCTCTCTCTCTCTCTCTCTCTCTCTCTCTCTCTCTCTCTCTCTCTCTCTCTCTCTCTCTCTCTCTCTCTCTCTCTCTCTCTTGTGTGCAAGCATTGAAGGGATTCACGTGTTGGAGGCTTCATCACTCACACGTTCGTGAGTGTTTCCTTTCTTCTCCTTATCTTTGTCACTTCTACTTCCTCTATTCATGTTCCTTTACGTTCCATTTCTTTATCACTTTCTAGAAGTTCTTAGTAATCAAATTGCTAGTAGTCACTTAGTTGTTTTCTATGATAAAATCGCTCTCTGGTCCATACGAGATGTCAGCGCGCCTCAAGGATGCCTGTGCATCGCGTTGTCGTTCGGGTTTTGCGCTAACGTCCTTTGGTCGAGAGCTTGACAGTTTGTCCAGAGGATCTTTCTGACCTATTCTTCCTAGTTCTAGAACCTTCGCCGCTATCCTTTGAGGTTGTTTAAGGTAGTTCACCCCGTGTGGGTATCTCATTGAAGAGAACTCGTGAGTAGCGAATCCCCCTTCTCTCACATTTTTGGTTAACCCGATGTGAAGAACAATGTTCTTTGAAAAACTAGGAATTTATTTACCCCTACTTTGTGGGGTCATAAATTTTGACTCGATGCTCGAAATTCAAAACTGTTTGCACTGTAAAGATCTTCTAAAGAACCAGTTCAATCTCTAAAATACCAATGCCTTCGACAACCAAATTTTAAGGACCGACACAAGTTCTAAACCCAAACTCCTCTCTGAAGACCTCCGAAAATGCAAATTCCTAGAATATAGAAAATACCTAAAAAATCATAATGAATTTAATATCTTCTTTTATTAGTTATGTATCTAGTTTTGTTCAAAATGTTAACGATATTCCATTTCATGCATGTGATAGTGACTTGGCTTTGCCCATGTCACTTTGTATCCTTGATCCTTCTCATGAGAGTTCTCTTCCTTTGGAGGATATCTTGTTGCAAGAAGATGAAATCATTGCTATCTTCTATTCATTCCAATGCACTCTCTTCTAGAGATGATGCATTTGTGAATGAAAAATCTTCTACTCATTCCAATGCACTCTCTTCTAGAGATGATGCATCTGTGAATGACAAATCTTCTACTCATTCCAATGCACTCTCTTCTAGGGATGTTGCATTTGTGAATGATGAATTTCTTATCTATTCTAATGCACTCTCCTCTAGAGATGATGCATTGATGCATGATGAATCTCTTTCCACATTTGATCATGTTTGGATCAATGTTGAGAATATGTCTTTGAGTAATCATTATACTATTTGTGATGATTTTATAAATGTAATCTATGTCTCTGCTGCCCCTCAAAGGCCTAAGAGACCGGTCATTTACATGAATCCAGCTAGTCCTTCTCCTGAAAAGGGTTTTGTTCTATTGATGGTGTTCCATTTGATAGTGATTCCCTTGATATTTCTAAGGATCCCTCTTATAGAGTGGTAGCCCATACCTATGATACTAGAATTAATAAACAACTAAGACTTCTCCAAGCACCTGAACCTACAACTAAAGCACCCAGTTATTATGATCTTATCGAGAACCCTCAGGTTACTCTGGCTAAGACCTCACTATGGGACTTGCTTCAATCTGCTCTAGTTTATCAAGGTATGATTCAGGAAGCCTTGCAAAATATTCTCTTGCCTTCTTCCACTAGGCCGACAAATGTTGATGCATTGATAGATTATATTCGTGCAGATTCACCGAATATTACATTCTATCCTCAGGAACTCTTTCCTTCGAAAGTACAGAAGCAAGTGGATCCTCTAATGATTATAGTTAATATTATTAAGATTAGCATTAGACTTACTCTTGTTGATGTTGGTTTGGTGCTCAGCATATGTAGCATTGATCTATTTCCTAAGATGAATATTGACCCATCTTCTATTAATGCTTCTTTTGTTGAAATTTGTGGGTTCGATAATGTCGGTCGACAAGCCCTGGGCATGATAGTCTTGCCTTTGAGGTTGGGATCCATTATCGTACCTAACCTTGTATATGTTATGTCAAGGAAGCTACCTTACAACCTTCTTGGTAGACCGTGGATTCATGCTATGGGTGCAGTCCCGTCTACCTTGCATAAATCTATAAAGTTCATTACTAACAATCGAGTGTCATAATTAAAGCTAACCTTGATTCTATGCACTTATGTGAGATGGCATTTTTTGTTCAAGCTTCGGTTTTTCCTACTCTTATCCCTTCAATATCTTTCGATACATTGATGTTTATTCCAATAGTACCTACTACAAAGGATACTCTTGAGATAGATGTCCCTAAAGAAGATCCTTCTGAAGCAGGAAACCTTAAGTTTGTTCCTTCCACGTCTTCTCAAAGGAATGCATGTCTTGGTGATGATTGGGGTCCTTAAAAATTTATAGATTTCTTCATTCAAGAATATAAAGTTGACCTGATCTGCTTAAACCTTTCAACAACATCATTCACACCCGTTATCAAGGATGGTTATTCCTATGTATCGCGGGATAATGTGAAGGTGAACTGTAATGTTCTTAGTGTTGATCCTCCTTCTGAGGAAGATGATTGCACTTCTACTAAGGAGGATAATGTTGAGAGTCCTATTAAGAAGGATGATAACGATCCCATAGAAGAGTGTGTTCTCTCTTGCTAAAATAATTCTCTCTATGAGGATCCTCCTTCTCATGATTTGCAAACATGTTATGGCCCTGGATTTAAGCTCATCTCTAAGTATGGCTATGAGCTTAAAGGTTTTTGGCATAATGAGCAAGGCATACAAGTCCCTATAAAAAATTTTCCTCGTAGGCATAATCTGGGGATTGGATGCTTGAATAAACAATCTGAGCAGAAACTATAGTTGAACGTTGATGTGATATCCGCTCGACCTCGTTCTCGTAGATTGGTCCATTCTCCTTTGTATTCTATATTTGTATCTTATTCTCACAAGTAATCAAGCTTTTCTCCACAAGAGAAAGGGTTGCTTCCTGCTCCTCAGACTTTGTCTGAGCAAGAGCGTATTTTGTTGCAGCTTCTAAAAGCCAGCTTAATTACTCTTCCTCCTACATGCAAGAAATCTCATAAGCATTATTTTTGCACACACCATCGAGTGTCTAGCCATTCCACTATTGAATGTAAGGCCTTGAAGGATAAAATACAACAACTTCACAATTCAGGTGCCTGCTAATGCACCTGCCTTTTCTTTCAAATGACAAGTGATATCAAGGATTACCTCTATCCTATGTGATCTAAATATCTTGTGTGGTTCTCCTCCCCTTTGTGTTGGGGGTAGTGATTACTTTTTTTGGAGATGTGTGTCCTTCTTAAGGACCCTCTCTCTCTCCTCTCTATGTCTTTTCAATGAAGAATCCCTTGAGTGGACCCTCTTCCTTTTGAAGGGTTCCCAAGGGACCCCTTTGAATTTTTTTATCTCAAATGAATTTTGTGGTGTCTAGCTTGGGGGCAGCCTGACTAGACCTACTTCCTATCTTTGAATCTAGCTTGGGGGTAACCCAACTAGACCTTCTTCACATCTTGAGATCTAGCTTAGGGGTAGCCCGACTAGACCTATTTCATATCTTACGTCTAGCTTGGGGGCAACCTGACTAGACTTTGCTTTTCAACAGTGTGTCCCTTGAGTGGACCCCTCTTCCTTTCGAAGGGTTCCTGAGGGCCCCTTTGAAATTATTCTAGCTTAATGATGGTCTATGTGATTGTCTACTCTGTGATACAGGCTCTACTCTGAAGTGGGTTTTTCTTTTATCACTTTTACTCTATGATACGGGCTCTACTCCGAAGCAGGTTTTGCTTTTATCACTTTTACTCTATAATGTGAGCTCTACTCTGAAGTGAGTTTTTCTTTTAACACTCTTACTCGGTGGTACAGGTTTTCCTCCTTGAGTGAGGATTGACTTTATCACTCTTACTTAGTGGTACAAGTTTTCCTCCTTGAGCGAGGATCGCTTTTATCACTCTTACTCGATGGTATGGGTTTTCCTCCTTGAGCGGGGATTGCTTTTATCACTCTTACTCGGTGGTACGGGTTTTCCTCCTTGAGGGGGATTGCTTTTATCACTCTTACTTGGTGGTACAAGTTTTTTTCCTTGAGCGGGGATTTCTTTTATCACTCTTTCATTCTTAAACTCTCGTATGTACTAGATCAAAGATCTACATCTTCTTCATCCTTAGTATATGCCATTTCTTCCTTCATCTCAGAATTCTTCTATGTGTTAGTATCTTTAATTTGGGGATGACACATAGTGCTAAGACAACCTTTTACACCGAGGTCTCTTATAATTTGCTGACTCGAATCCTTTAACATTCTAACATTGTCATCTTGTACAGGTCTTTCTTACTCTGCTACTTCTTCAATCTACTTTACCAAAGCACTCATTAGTATTTGTGCTTGCTAAAGTGGGGGAAAATGTATGAACATGGATTTGCACCCCTAACGCAAATTCCCTTTTGTCCCTTAACACTTTAGAAAACCAATTGTAGAGGCTTAATTGCACATAAGCCCACTATCTTCATTCCACTTGGCTCCTTGTTTGTGTGTCAATGGGGGCATTTCTATCTAGGACTCTCGTGTGGCGCGTAGATGTCTATGTGGCGCACTAATTTCCCTGACAAATTCTCGTGTTTGGAGCCTGTAGAGGCATTACCATTACCATTCCCATTCAGAGTTGACTTGTAACATCCTGTTCGGTCAACCGACCTGAATATGAACGTTTTCTTCCTCTATCCTTCATATTCACTCATTCTCATTCCATTTCATGGTTGGTTGATCTCTTCACATCCACTCCACAATATCTTCACAAGCTCCAAGTAGCTTCTTCACTATCTCTTCACTCTCAAGCAACACTTTACACTTTAGAGCAACAACATCAACACTCCATCACTTTAGTAGAGAAAGTGTGGAACAAAACACCACGACAGCAAAGGCTTTAGTTCCTCTCATTTTCTCCCTCACTAGCTTTGAGAACTTTGGGCAGAGGTGGTAAGGTTTCACTCCTCTCCTCTATTACTTGATTGAGTAGCATAACACTATTTTGTAGTGATTTTTTGTTTACTTCATTTCCTACTTTCCTCTATCTAGTTGTTTGTGGAGGTGGGAACACCAAAATGGGGGTTTGACTGAGGTAAGCCCCTATATAGCCCCAACTCTCTCTCTCTCTCTCTCTCTCTCTCTCTCTCTCTCTCTCTCTCTCTCTCTCTCTCTCTCTCTCTCTCTCTCTCTCTTGTGTAGGTATTGAAGGGATTTTACGCACTGGAGGCTTCATCACTCGCACGTTCATGAGAATTTCCTTTCCTTTCCTTTCCTTTCTTCTCCTTATCTTTTTCACTTCTACTTCACTCTATTTCAGTTCCTTTATGTTATGTTTCTTTATCACTATCTAGAAGTTCTTAGTAATCGGATTGTTAGTAGTCACTTAGTTGTTTTCTATGATAAACTCACTCTTTGGTCCGTACGATATGCCAATGTGCCTCAGGGATGCTTGCACGTTGTGTTGTCGTCTGGGTTCTACACTGACGTCCTTTGGCCAAGAGCTTGATAGTTTGTCCAGAGGATCTATGTGACCTGTTCTTCTTGGTTCTAGAACATTCGCTGATGTCCTTTGAGGTGGTTTAGGGTAGTTCACCTTGTGAGGGTCTCTCGTTGAAGAGAACTCATGAGTAGTGAATCCCCCTTCTCTCACAACAAGATGCCATAAGATTATGAAAAGTGTCTTAATCATATGACATAAGACAACTTATCACAACTACCTAGGTTCACATGTGTTACAATTCAAAAGATAAGATAACAACTAACGAAAACTAACACCTTCTAGAAAGATTCCTTCCTAGTACCTAAGTAAATTTAACATATAAATATGTTCCCTAGTAATGAATTAACTAGGTACAAGACTTTATTTACACCAACAGTATGAAAGGGTTCCTACTGTGAAGTACTTTAGAGTGTTTGGAAGCAAATATTACATCAAAAGAGAAGAATAAGAAAACTTAGGAAAGTTTGATGCAAGGTTTGATGAAGGTATCTTCCTTGGATATTCTATTAGAAGCAAAACATATAGATGTTACAACAAAAGGTTGAGAAAGATAGTAGAAAGTAAAAATTTTAAAGTTGATGAAAACTTGTAGAGTTATATTGTAGTAGATGGATATGTGTCAGATGAACTTGATTGCAGAGAAGTAGAAGAAAAATTTGACAGACAAGAACTACATAATGAAGAGGAAGAAGCTCTAGAGAAGACCCCTAAAATACCTAAGTATGTGCAAAAGAATCATTTTTAAGATCAAATCATTGGAGATAAGAGGAAAGGTGTGTTGACAAGAAGTAAATTTGATGAAGTTGAGGTAAATTTGTATTTACTTTCTAAAGTTGAACCTAAATCAATGAGTGAAGCATGTAAGGATGAGCATTGGATGAAGGCAATAGAAGAAGAACTTGTGCAGATAGAGAAAAGTCAAACTTGGGAATTGGCCCCTAGACCGAAAAAAAAAAACATAATTGGAACTAAATGGGTATTCATGAACAAGTTGGATGAGAACGGAGAAGTAGTAAGAAACAAGGAAAGAATTGTGTGTAAGGGTTACTCACAAGTAGAAGGTATATATTTTGAGGAGACTTTTGCTCTTGTGGCTAGGATAGAAGCTATTAGAATTTTTTTGGAATTTTCAACACATAAACATTTTTAGGTCTATCTAATGGATGTGAAGTTTGCTTTTTTGAATGGTGAATTGGAAGAAGAGGTTAACATGGAACAACTGGAAGTTTTTCAATTCTCAGATCAACTAGATATGGTATGTAAATTAAAGAAGGCACTATATGGTTTGAATAAAGATTCCATACAATAATAAAATATTTAAGAGGCACACAAAATTATGGTTTGTGGTATCCTAAGGATACTAATTTCACATTAAATGCTTATACAGATGCAGATTGGGTTGGTTGTGTTGATGATAGGAAAAGTACAAGTGGTGGTGCATTCTTTCTTGGATGTAGATTGGTGTCATGGAAAAGTAAGAAATGGGATTTGGTTTCTTTATCCACTATAGAGGCTAAGTATATTGCAACAAAATCATGTTGTACATAGGTATTATGTATGAGATAAACATTGAAGGATATCATAGTTGTATTTGATGAACCTATATCTATCCTATGTGATAATACAAGTGCAATAAAAATTTCAAATAATCCAGTAATGCATTCAAGGACAAAGAATATATCTATCAAGTATCACTTTTTGAGAGAGAAGGTTATGGAGAATGAAGTAAAGCTTGAGTATGTTCCTACAAAGGATCAGATTGTTGATATATTTACTAAGGCTCTTCCTAAGGATACATTTGAGTATCTTTGGGAGAATTTGGGGGTTATTACCCCTCCTTTCTTGAACTAGATGCATATAGAGGTGCATCAATCTAGTGGATCTATGGATCTATCTCTTTTATGGATTGCTTTTGATGGCTACCTCTTAGGGGGAGTAGGTAGTGTCAGGTGTTGTCATTGTTTGTTGATTTAGTTGGGTGTACTCCTAAAGGGGAGTATTCAGAGTAGGTAATCTTGGTCTAGTGTCAAAGAGGGAGAACAATGCAAAACATTTTATCCTTTTCCATTGACGTCAAAGGGGGAGAGAGAGAATCATGTGAAAAAAAGAAAGAGAGCTTATCTACTCGGGGAGAGAGAATCATGTGCAAAAGTGAGAGAGTTTTTAGAGCTATTATGTGTGGTCTTTGGTGGATTTTCACATCTTGTGTTGCTATCGATGACAAAGGGTGATATTTTTGCAAGAATGATGGTGTTGTCATTGATTTCAACAGGAATTATATTGACTGGTGTTTTCATTGATGTCAACTATGGGATAAAGATGTTGAGGATATTGAGAAAATTGTAAAAAAGAGGAAAACAAGTTGTGCATGCATAGTTGAGACCTTGAAGAAGTGTTGTGAGTACATGGAGCTATTATTTTGTTGCAAAGTATGAAGATGAGTTGGAATGAAGTAATGAGATGAGATGATGTTCTGGTACTTGGTTTTCAAGTGCTTTTGAGAAAATTTAATAAACAAATTAAACTGTGTTGTGTAAATGTTCATAGTGTGCTTCGATATTGTGCTTTGTGTTCCTTCTATGTTGATGTTATGCCTTTGCAGATCTTACAGGTTATTTAAGGTTGATAGAGGTTGCTATATTCGGAATTTGGTTGTTTGGATCATTGTACGATGCAAGATATTTTCATCAGTGTGTGAATCAAATGTTCAGTGATGTTTTTTGTGGTCTAGGAGAAATGAATTTGCTTCGTGTTTCTCCGTTGTTTGGATTTTGGTTGTGCAGATTTGGGAAGTTTCCTATATTGCTTTTATATTTTTGTGTTCAATTTTTTACTTGATTTGGTGCACTAAAGTGAAAGTTTCATTTATTGGTATGCAAATAAGGGTCATCAATTGTACTGAGTTAAATTATTTGTTGATATGAGCTTGGATGAAGTTTTCGATAAATCTAAAGTGGTTCATGAATTATTTTGTATTGATTTCAAGTGAATTATGTTGTTCAAAACTTTCAACTTGATCTAAGGAGGCGTGTACTTAATGTTTATGGTGTTTTGCATGAGTGTTGGCTGACCTTATGTTTAACACTACATGTGAGGCTTTTGGAAGCATGTTGAAGTGTGTTGAGAACTATTTGGGTCCCATTTAAGGATTTATATAGGTCACCTTTCATTCCTATCCACCACGAGAATGTTTAGGTGTCGACCTATTTCAAATTTGAATGTATAACGAGTAGTGGACGACATTGGAGAAATTTTTTGAGGTAGAGATTGATATAAATATGTATGGTGTTTATACAAGAGGAATAACGAAATATTAAGAAGCAAGATAGATGTGAGATTGATGTGATTTATGCAAAATTGAGTAGAATAGTGTGAATTTCATGTTAGGGTTCTTGAAGTCAGTGAGTTGAAGGCATCCAATATCTTTTATGTGAAGACTGCAAAAGTGTATGAGAAATTGTGGTGGACTCCTTGTTGCATTGAGAAGTGTTTTCTCTATGTAACATTCTTCTACTATCTTCTTGTATTCTTTATGTGGCAGTGAGCCCTAGCTATGAGCCTTTTTGGACAGTGTGTCCTATTATGGTAGTGAGCCCCTTTGTACTGGTTTTTCTATTACTTATATTGTGAGCTAATCCTCACCATGGTTTTTCCCTCATTGGGTTTTCCACATAAATCTAGTTTTCTCATGTCTATGGTGTTGTGATTTAAGTTTTTTTATCTGTATTTCATGTTTAATCAATTTTACAAAATAAGGGTTTAATGAATGTGTGTGGATCTAATTACTATTGAGGGTTTTTTAAGGTTTAAATTGCTAAAACTTATTCACCCCCCTCTCAGTTGTCTTTTTCATTTCAACAATAGGTAGGTTACTAGGATTGAATTTATTAAGTGGTCGTGCTTGTGACAAATGAGATGATTGTACATGTGGATTAATTACCAAGGTGCGAGTGATAGTTTGATTAGATGTAGTGTTGTATAATGGGTTGGTGATATGTGTAGAAAATATGGGAGCCTATGTATGTATGGGTGGTACTATTACTTATGTGTAATTGTTAGGAATGGTGGTTTGTGGAATATTTGTAACAATTTGTGAAGAGTTAGCGGGTGGATTGTTAGGGGTTGAATAGTGAGGTTGTAGTTTTGTCATAGTGAAGGTGGTATGTTGTTATCAAAATTGGTTTCCCCTAATTTCAGGGATGGAATTTCATTAGTGAAATTTTGGATGTGTGTTATGTTGAAAGTGGAGGGTAATCTATCTCCTTGTTGGGAAAGCAACAAGAAGTATTGGTCTAGTTTGGATGCTAAGATTATTTCAAATAGTTTTATTATATTGCGGTCTTGTTTTGTCTCAGCCAACTCTTCAAGTGTTATATCTCATACATACCCATCTATGTTTGGAATATTATTAGTACTTATTGGGGTTGGTGCTTCAACACCCCTTGTTTCATACATCTTTGCAATTTCATTGTTGGTTTCTTGGAATGGATTCATGTTTGTGTTTTTCATGTTTGGATTGAGATCTTGCATCTTATTTTTGACTTGAGATCTCGTTTGTACTGGCATATAAGAGATAGTATGACCTCTTGATTTGGGTGAGATTTGGGATTATTATATTATGGATGAATGTTTTTTTTTCAAATTGGGATTGGAAAAATACATACTAAGTATATGTTGAACCAAATTTTTGACGTGGATGTTTGTCGAATGGGTGTAGGATATGAAACCTACAAAATAACAATAGTTGACTAGATCTCATTTGTATTGGTGTTTGAAGATAATCCTTGCTTGTCCTAGACTAATGATTCCAAGCAAAGGAAGATGATAATGAACTTAAAAACTTAGGAGTAGATAGTAACTGTTGATCATCAAATCTTGCACCTCTTCGACAATCTTATGGGAAATTTAGTGAGTGGGGGACAATATGTGCCTCACTGAATACCTTTGAGATTTTTATAGAAAGCTGACTCTTCTTTGAGTTTGGGAAAAGAGTAGAAAGAAATGTAAAACAAAAAAACTTTAAAAGTGGCGATATGCCAATGCTTTTACAATATTTCAAAACCACAAGTTTCCTTCTACGAATGATATGATAGACACATAACACCACATCCCTTCATTATTGGGAAGAGAAAAAACAACAGAGGCTAGATACAAGCACAAATGCAATAATTCAATCCACCTACAGGAAGTGCATATTAAGACCCGACCAAACATAGAATTTTCAAGAATTAATAGAAGAATATTCAAAAAGCAACATAAACCCTTCCTCTTAGTATAGCATATTATGAAAAAATGATAACTTATTAAGAAAATAGAGAAGTCCAAAAGAAATATTCTAGTTTCTATAGATTATAACTTAATCATATACATAAATAGCATGGAAATTTGATAATCGAAACTATTCAGATTAAGCAAGACACGGTGTTCTATTCAGGACGAAGATACAAAGAAGAAAATATTGATAAAGGCCATATTATGCACAGTTTCAAATATTTCTCTCAGATAACTCGTACTTCAAATATAAATGAACCTTAAAACATAGATCGGATTCCAATCCAATAATATTTTGATTATATAAAAGACATAACATGCCAAAGCAAAGCAGTGTTTTGTAAACTTGAAAGAAAACATTTCTATTAACTATGAAAACTAAGGAAACGTTTTCCAAAAGGAAAACTTCAGGAACCCTTTATTTTTGTTTCTGCTTCATATTTATAGCCACCAAGGAGAGAGAAACACAAAATTCATTTAGAAGTAATGACTGCCATATGTCCACATCTAATAGCTCAAAATCTGATCCAGATCTTTTAGTTTGGTCATTGCAATCCTACTTATCGACTTTCAACTGCCGCATTTATGTGATCTAGATATTTTAATAGGATTTCCCCTCGTAATCACTCGGATCCTAGAAGAACACTCTGAAAAAAGTCTTATCGAATGATCAAGTGACTTTAGAGGCACCGAATCACATCCTTCTTTAGAATAAGGTATGACGCATTTTGATAGTTGTTGAATGAAGACCCCAAGGTATGGCTCTTCAGCACTTAAGGGATGACATGTCGCATAGGCAGATAGTTTAAAATTCATGAAAAGTGATCTCAGGGAATCATCTGCCAAGCCAAACATGATCTGACTCCAAGCTTAGAAAAAGTGATTATCAAAATGTGTGCAACCACCATGTGGTGCATTGCGCACTTGTCGAAAACACAACCTCTTCCCACACAGATCTTTCGAAGACAAAAAATGAAGTTGAAAAAAAAACTTAAGGCAAAAAATTTCCTCACAATTCTAGCAGCTCACAGGGGGTTTTGCTTGTGAAGGCATGAACCCAGATCTTTGGTCATATTGGATCTTGAGGAAAGCGGAGTGCAACATCTCCTAATCCGCATCAGTTGGTCGGGCAAGACTACAAAAGACTTAATAAGCTTGATCTAGTTTGAAGACTTCCTTGAAAGAAATAAATCCCCACCTTGCTAAAATGGCTCCCAGATGATAATAGAGGCGAGAAAGCTGAAGAATCTCACTCTCAACATCATTTTTTGTGGGTGTCAAACTCGACTCTTGAAGTTATGCTGAAGTTTGAACCTTATTCTTGACCTCTTATGTAATCTCCTCAATGGACAATACATCCCCATTTGCTGAAAAGAAAGGAGGTAACCCGAAGCTATATAAGACCCCAAAATCCTTCTTGATTTCGTCAACCCTCTTGTTTAACACTGCTTAGCTATTTTTTGTTCTGGTCGCTACCTTATAATAGTGGGTGAATTCATTCACTTTGCTAGAAGAAGCCCTCCGATTTGTAGTTCCTGCACTTTTCATAGCCTCATTTGTCACCACACATAGCTTGGAAATCAAGTTCTAAGACTCGGCGACTCGGGGAGCCAATTCCTGAAGAGTTTGGTCAACCAATAGGCCAACCCTTTCATTTAACTCTCGGGAATCCTTAAAAAATTACAAGGTCGATTTTAAAATGGTGAGCGCAATGATGATTTGCTCCCAATAGGAAGATACCGACCTTTTCTTTATAGGAAGGGTCACAAATCTTTGTGTAGTTGTTAGCTCATCATGTAGTTGAACTTCTCTTGCCTTCAATCTCTGCTCCAGTTGATCTCTTCTTTCGAGAGCCTTTTCCAGTTCATAAACTAAATTTTTGACCTCTTGATTACGAGTGTGCAAAGCAGACTCGGCTTCTCGTTTCTCCCTTCTTAGCTTTTCAGCTTCCTCCTGGGCCTTTTGTAATTTTTCGAAAGATTGAGTTCTAACATCGTCCAACTCCTTCCTTATACTCTCCTGAACACCTTGGTGTTTTGTACTAGAATGGCGCTCAGCTGTAGGTTCACCTTCCAGTCTATCTACTTCAGCATACAGTTGAATCCACTCATCTTGAAGTGTTGTGAAAGATCCCATGGCTTCCTCTTGTTGGTCGTGCACATGCATTATGTAAGATATTTAATCATCTTGGGCCCTGAGTTCCAACTATAAACGATCACTATTTCTTTCACATTTTTTAGCTCAGCTTCGTGTTTTCTCAACTTCTAATCTAGCCTCTCATAATCTGAATATACTACCTTCTAGGTGGTTTTGGCTAGATTTAATTTGTCGCATGGGCGAATTTCATTCAGATATAGACCCACTACTCCAATGTCATAATCTTCCATCTGTATATGTCCTTTGGGTTGGGCTGCGAGCGGCTTCATGGTAGTGAACCATAGAGAGTTCATCTCTTCATCAAAACAAGTTTGGATCTTTTTAGTGGTTGGTAGTTCGGTATTCTTTATTTTCCTCTTTTGCTTCCTATTTTTTCGGGCCAACTTGGTCACATCAAAATGCTTTTGAAGAGTTTGTGTGGAACCAATGCTCTGTGCTGCAAGAGAAGCACCAAGGGGCAAATTGAAAAGGATAATAGAAAGGGATACCTCGAATGTGTGGGCATGTGGAGAGGTGAATGGGAGAGTAGTCATTGAAAATGGCAGAATGTTAAATTAGGATTGGGCACCAGAAGTACCAGTCAAAGTAAAAAGAGAAACGAATGAACGATTTATGTCTAGATGCGGACGGACCTGGAGTGACGAGTAACATGGATGGTTCGGCTTTCTCAATAGGGGCCCTAGATAGGGGGATCAAAGAATCAAAAGTTATTGAAGCAGATACTACTTGCTTGGAATGAGGGGGTATCTGACTTGGTATGTTGAAAATGGTAGGGGGTTCATTCATAACCAATAGTTTTGGATATGTGGATGAAGGATTCTTTTCAACAGGTGGGGACAAAGGATTTACCAAAGATGCAGAAACAGGAAGGAGAGGGGGAGCAAGACTTACTTGAACCATGACCATGCAAACATTTTGGATCACAGACTCTGCTTCTTCTTCATTTTTGACAACTGGGTCAGGCACATCTAGGTCTCGAAATCACTTTAACTTTGCTCGACTGAAACTAGAGCATTCTAACCCCTAGTGAATGATCTCGCTGAAGTTTGACCTTCTTGCTCTGTGGCTGATCCTCTTGGGGACTGTCGGGTTCTTTTCCCCTTGCTTCGAACACTGGTGGAGGATACGGCTTGTGAATCCCTTTATTTAGAGCTCCTCCCCCTATCAAAATCTTATGGTCAGGAAGTGTGTCGTGGGAGTCGCTCCTCTATTACCTCATGGTTGGACTCTAGGTTGTTGTTGTCAGAATCAACCTCTCAGTCATAAATATCCTTGAACTGTTCGTCATATGGGTGGAACTCTCCAAGAAACTTATGTGTTCCTCCCATCTCTTTTTGAAACGTCCAGAAGTTTGTCATCTTCCTTTCTAACCACCCTTGCTGCTTCATCTGGTTTTTTAGGGTTTTACTTATCGGGACCTCCCTCTGATATTTTGTCTGTGGTGTGTAGAAACTAATCCACTTCAGCCTCTTGGTTGGTATGAGGGCTAGGTTGACGTATAATTCCTACTTCTCATGATTCTGGTTCTTATTGGACTCCACATAGTCTTATGTTTCATGTTTCAAGGGAAGCAACTTTGTCGGATTATGGTCCCATGTGTCACATATCAGGACTATGCCTAGGACTGCCAATAGATTTTTAAGTTTCCTTTGAGCCTCGAGCTTCTCCAACACCACTTTACTATTTGCAATGCAAATGGGAAGCGAATATAAAAAAATTTTGTTCCTTCCTTTTCCATAAGTGTTGTTGGCAAGAGTTGCCTAGCGGCATGCCTCCAACACGTAAAACCTATATGTCACAAATCTGGGGAGTCAAAAAGGTTCTCTGATGGAACCATGAATTCTGATAAATGTAAAATCCTCTCCGAAGAAAAAATCTATCGAAGTCAATGAATTTTTAATCCATTGCAAAACCTCGGGGGACAAGCAACTCATTGAATGTAGGAAAATATCTTGAAGCACCAGTCTCATAAAATGATGGAAAAACTAGTAATAACTACTTGTTATTGATAGAACATAAGTCCATACAAAAATTGGCTGAATTAAACCCTCTTCATCAAACCTAGAGACCGACAATTTTTTCTCTAGAAATCTAAAGTTCTGATGTAGAATTAAGTGAACCAAGAAAGAAGAATACCTAAATTTAGACTCGATCTAGTAATTCCTCAGCTAGATTAACATATTTGTTGTTACTACATCAGCAAAGTAAAAATATCTCTGCTCCTTTTCTCGATTGAGTATCAAATCCAAGGCCATGTAGAAAGTGTGGACCTTTGTATCATAATCTAGTCCAAAGAACCAAGACAACATTGAGAAAATATCTTGTGTGTTGCTTTTGAACTTTTTGAATTCTAGAGGAAAAATGAAGATGCCTCTCGACAGTTTCCCTTATGTCTCATTATAATAGAAGACCTCCCTTTCAATTTCCTCCTCCTAGTAAGTGTCCATCTCCTCCTCACTGAAAACCTTAGCATCCCGGTTGGGGGGAATACACAATATTTCCCGTATAGCCGCAACACAAATCATAACTTTGATCTTGTTGCATGATATGGTTCCAATTTCTCTGTCTAACCTTTTGGCACATGCATCCACTAACTCGAGGAAAGGATGTATGGTCGGTAGCATAAACTTTGGCAAACCACAATTCTGTAGTTGAGAGGTGAAACCCTAAGAAGTGTCGTATTCTTTCATTCTCTAAAACGCTCCCTCTTTAAGATTTTTAGGGTTATTTTCCCCTTGGGTCAAAAATGTTGTCAGCAGCATCTCGCATCACCTCCCTTTTAACACTTTTCTCCACATGCACCTTCTTACATAGCTCGAAAGGTCGATCTTTAGGTACTTGGGCATTAGCAAATGATTTTTTCCCAAAGATATTGGACAAAATAGGCCTTTTCGATGCAGATTCTGCCCCTCTACCAGTCATTGACGGTTCTGCCATGGTTGCTTCAAAATTTGTAGTTTTTCACTGAAATGGCCACTTGCTTCTTACTTCCTTAGAATAAATCTGCTTTTTGGTGTAATTAATTTCCTTGGGAAGTACATTTCGTTAAGGCCGTGTTGTTACCACTTGGTCTATTAAATATTTCCAACAAGGTGATATGTGTGGGTTGGAGATCCGTATCCCTTGGGAATACAAAAACTCTACAAGAATGGAATTAGTACATCCCTTTCACTGCCTCTTTTCTCAAATAAGCTCGTTGCCTCAAAGAGAGTGCCCGAATTATGTCAATCTTTCTTAGGTGATACGAAGTACCTTTGAAAAGATGCCATCATTAATTTGTCAGAGATTAATGCGCTATTCCATGTCTCTTCACTTGCATATGCAAACTGTTGTTAATGATGGCAAAGGACACATGTCAATGATCTGCTTATGTGAGCATTTACTCCCAACTGCCAAATTTAATTTTTGGACCTTATGTCAGATTTTTCGTATGATTTACCCTTCATTCACTGGCTACTTTGATATCTTCCCATTATCGTCCGGCCAAAAATAGACCTTTCCTTGTCTAGGTTCACCAACACCTCCTTTCTATAAATAGCTATGCCACCTTAAGGCTATATTCATTAAAAAAGTAAGCCTTTTGAGTTTTAGCTAGCCTCTCCTCCATTTGCATATCGTATTTTTCTCTATTGCTTTAGCTATGTCATTCGGCCTAGGTACTTCTATCTGCCTGCTTCCACGAAGACCACAATATGCCTTCATTGGGGAGATTACTACTGACAGAATCAAATGCATGGTGAAGAGGTGCGACTAGTTGGGAGAAATTTCCTTTCATTGGGTCGTTGGCATGGACTTCATTGAATATGAGAACCAGATGAGAAGCAATTGCAATGTGTTGTCCCACTTCATGGCTTCTCTCCTAGATCTGAATATCACCAAACCCAAGATAGTGGAGTTGTCACCGAATATTCGATGTTTCTCTATTGGAAGGTCTTGGTGAAATTGTGCAAGTCGCCATCCCCGGTGTCGGCATTCCTAGTGCAATGGACCTGCATCGATTCGTTGATCATGGCGTGGACGTGCCTTGGCTACCTTTTTTGAGTGATTTCCGCACCATGGACCTTGAAAGCCACCGTGCTCTATCTCTACCTACCACAAGCTACTTCCTTCAGGAATATGGAGTAGAGGACACTCCTGGGTTCAACTTCAAAAATAACTTTGAGCTTCTGGCATACAATCATGGAGACTCAGGTCGAGGTCTATGCATCATGTGTTGTGTGTTGTGTGTTCCCTGCTTTCCTGCTAATGAAGAAGAAGAAGAAAGAAAGAAAAAAATACTATGGGCAACAGGCCCACATAATTATGGTCGAAGGCCTATCCTTTTGATTTTTTGTAAAAAATATGCCTCCATTTTGCTCTTTTGTACTTTTTTCTCAAAGACCCTTTCTGGGTTTTGCTTGAGAGTTTTTTCTGTTAAAATTTGAGCCTCAAACCGCCTCATACTTGTAAATTTTGATGAAAATATAATATAATACAATATTTCCTTACTTCTCTTGTCTCTTCATCTTTTTGGCTTATTCTAAAACTTTTAAAATGATACTTACAAAATTTTACGTATGGTACATATCTGTGAAATTTTTAAAAGAATGATGAACTTTAATGGAATAGTTTCAGATAAATATCGTTTATCGGTATCTCTAAAGCGTTGCCTTCCATATCTTCCAATTCGTATGCATTATTTTCTTCACAAGCGCTAATTCAGAAGGGACCCTTCCACAATGCTTTGAATTTGGTGTGTTGCCCTGGTTTTGCAGTGCATTCGTCATATGTTAGAACTAGGCTTCCTACCTAAAAAATTGGGTTAGAAGTATTTTTTTCAAACCACCGCTTAACCGTCTATTGGCGATCAAACTTGGATTCAAAAGCCTTTTCTCTATCTTCTTCTAGCTTGAGGAGTTCTGCTATCCATACTTCCATTCCGCCACTCTCTTCTACTTCCAGGGATTTTAGTAATTGTAGATTCAGGAGATCCATAGAAATGGGTAAGACTACCTCTTTCCCATACACTAATTTGTATGGGGATGTTTTCAGGGCCTGCTTTGGTGTGATACGGTCTACCCATAGAGCAGCTCATAGATTCTTGTGCCATTCTCTTTGTTGTTTAGACCTAATGCGCTTGATTAACCTAATTAGGTTTTTATTGGTTGACTTTGCTAACCCATTTCCTTATGGGTAATAGTTTGATGAGGTCTTGAGGTAGATCCCATTTTTAATAGAAAAATCCTACACTTTTGAACCTACAAAGCCTCAAGCATTGTCGGATATGACGGTCTTTGGTGAACCAAACCTAGTCACCAACTCCTCCAGAAAATTATTAATTTTGCCTTTTGTAGTGCCTTTTAGGGCTATAGCTTTTGTCCACCTTGTGAAGTAATCAGTCACTCTGAGGATCCACTAATGGCCAGCACTAGAGATGGGGTTTATCATTCCGAAAAAATCCAAACCCCATTGGGCGAAAGGCTCTTCAGTTACAATAGGGCTTAAATGCAAAGAATTTGTTTTTCTTTTGCCAACAAAATACTGGCACTAAGTACACTTTTGCACCAAATAGTGAGCTTCAAAAAACATTGAGGGTCAATAATATCCCACTCGCATGATTTTCAATGCAATAGTTTTAGTGGAGAAATACCCACCTTCGGGACTACTGTGGAATTCTGATAAAACTCTCTCTGCCTGGCACTTGTCTAGACATTAGAGCAATACCCCGTCATAGTTTATTTTAAATAAAATTCCTTCAACCAATACATACCTAGTTCCTTGTAGTGAGTAGTATCTTCATTTGTGGAATGGGAGAGCCATCGGGTAGTGTCCCTTCTACATATATAGTGTTCGGTTTGCCACCCAGGATTTGTCGGACTCAAACTGATTTGAATAAACTTAATCAATCTCCTTGTCGAATTTAGATCTCGATTCTTGCGAAAGATACTCACAGAGGCCTCTTCCCCACACCAACTTGTTAGGCTTGATATCCATGTCATACTCCAAGATCTTGGTGATCCAATTGGCTCTTTTTTTTTTAATTTCTCCCTCAGTGATGTATTCCCTCGCACTCGAGTGAGCAACCAAGATGGCGATTTTATTGGCCGGCACCAAGTGTCGAAACTTCTTAAGGCTCTTGACAATGGAAAAGGTCTGCTTTTATACAATTTGTATTTGATTTTTTAACCCTTGAGGGTTCTTGAATGAAAATCAATCGGATGCTCCACATTTTGTTCTTCATCCCTTTGAGTGAGCATAGAAGCTATGCTATGCTGACCGTTGTATACATATAGCAAGAAATATTTAGAAAAATTCAGGTTGGCCAGAATTGAAGCAACAAAAATAGCCTTCTTTATTTGTTTGAAATCTATCTTGCCTTCAAGGGTCCATTTGAAAATTAAGTTCTTCTTGAGCATCAATGTGATGGGTCTCATGATGCCTACAAAGTCTAAAATGAACCGATTGACAAAATTAATCTTTCCTAAGAAAGACTATAGCCCTTTCTGATTTACCAGTAAGGGTAAATCCATTATAGATTTGACTCTTTCAGGATCTATTGCAATTACCTCTTTGGATACAATGAAGCCAAGTAGTTTACCTTGAGGTACTCTGAAAATACATTTTTGGGATTTAAAGAAATCCATAACTTTTGGCATCTCTGGAAAACCTGTTCTAGATTATCAAAATGATCAACCTTTCATTTTGAGAAAACCGTTAAGTCATCGAGATAGATCAAAATGATCGAGTTGATCAATCCTGTGAAGGCAATGTCCATGGCTTGATGAAAGGTCACACTGGCATTTGAAAGTCTGAAGGGCATATTTGCATATTCGAGCGTTCCCCACTTGGTGGTAAACATAATTTTATGTCGGTCTCCTTCCTTGACATATACCTGATTGTATCCTAAGAAGTCATCGAGTAATGAGAACGTTTATGACCCGACTACTATTTGTAAGATCTACTCCATGGAAGGCAAAGGGTAGTGATCTTTTAGCAAGGCTCTATTCAAGTCTCAAAAATCAACATAAAGCCGAATGCCACCATTTTTCTTCTAAACCGGTACCAGATTAGACACCTAGGTTGAATGTTTAATCGGATAAATGATTTGGGACTCAATCAACTTAGTGAGCTCTTGTGCCTTAATGCTTCAACTTTTGGATTAACAGGCTTCTACTTTTGTCGGATTGGTTTCAACCCTTCCGCCAAATCAATGGTATGTTGGATTATACCAGGATCGTATCCTCTGAGATCATCATAGGTCCATGCTATAACTCCGTTGTACTTAGAACATATATCTCTTAACCTTTATTTATTTTCCCATGAGAAATTGCATTCGACTTTCAACTTTCTAGCATTTTTGACATCCAACTCCTCGTAATCCTTTTCATCAGCAGTGAACCTTTGCTTGCCATTCCTTGCATCTTCACAATCAAAGAGATTCTCAAGGGAAATCAATCCTCAAGGGAGTTTGTTTCCTTTTAGCTGGATGACCCACCCTTTTGAAGAGGAAACTTTTGGTTGTGAATAGTCGTGAACTCCTTTCAACTTCTGGATGAAGGTGGCTATCTAGGCGTCGTCCTCAAACACTTGCCAATTCTTATCATTATCAAGAATTGACGGTTGGAATAATTTGCACGAATTTTTGCTTTGGGTTGGAAATTGGATCAAATTGTGACCCGATCGAAGCCATCTGATTTTCCACGCCATTCTCAGATCGAGGGATGACTTGCACATTGAAATCTTCAAAACCTTCAATTAAGTCTCATACCCAATGTTTATAGGCTTTCATTCTCATGTTATTAGTAGTTGCTTGCCCTCAAACCTGGCTCACTATCAACTCGTAATCTCTGAACACTTGCAACCTCTTTGCATTCATCTGCTCGGCAAGAAACAAACCGTGGATCAAGGCTTCATATTTCGTGTCATTGTTAGAGAACTGGATCTGGAATCAATAATCCTTGAGGGTTTTTTATCCTGTTGGAGAAATTAATTGAACCGGTTTTACATTTAGGATCATCAAAGTACAAGGTCTACAGACTATTGTCTATCGGGTCGTCATAACTTTCCCGATCTTTCATCAGTTTTAGATACATCAGGTCATCATTAAGAATTACATACGTGCCCAGTCCCGTGGCATGGAAGTTGTTATACGGGTCAAAATTGATGAATTGGTTGAGGAGGACCTCTTCTTCAGGAGTCTTCTCACTTGTATCCTCTTCATCATCTAGCATTTTGACGAAGTATCCCTCTTGTCTTGAAAAAGAGGTATGCACTGCTTCAAAGGATTACATTTTCCGCTATATGTTCAAAGTGCAAAGATTCAAAGAGAATATTCATCTTTGCCCCATGTTTGTTCGTTAATATCAAATGGGACCAGTCTAATGCCAAATATTTGCCCAATTTTGCAATAAAATCTTTGGAGAGGCACATCCTGAAGACAGGGGGAATATCTATTACCACTACCTCTTGTGAGACTGTTTGGCTTGGGCACAAAAGGAGGGTCAAGGATAGATCTTTTATCCAACCAACTGTTAGAACTTTCTTTCCATCCAACTGCATAATCCCCTTTTCCAAAGGTTCATATTTGAGCATTAAGGCATCCGCCACTTGTTTGGGGATAATCGTTGTACTGGCTCCCGAGTCAACCATATTGTTGTGCAAAATTTTATCTCCCACAATTAATGTTAAAAATAAAGGAGTGGGCTTTGGCTTGCTAACCTCTTTCTCTTTCGCATTGTTTGTGTACATTGCAACCTTCAGAGTTTGTGGATCTGACGTGGGGCCTTTATCTTTGCTTTGATCACACAGTGGAACTTCGTCCGTCTATGGCTTTTGTTCTTCATTTTTTAATGCTTCCTGAAGCAATGTCTTTTGCTCGGGGATGGATATTACATCCCATAGGGACACATTGGTAGGTGCCTTTTTTCAGTTGCTCCACCATGTTGAGCGTTTCGACTGGCAGAGTCTTTAGTTTGAATGGAAAAATCTCTTTAGGTTTTAGAGGGAAACGATTCGTTGTGAATAGATTTTCTATCTTATCTAGTGACTTATCAAACGATGGTGGAATCTATTGTTGTTGAGTTAGTTGAACTGTCAGCTGAGGAACTCATCTTTCATGCGATGGTGGTTTGTGAGGCTGAGGATGAGGCAGAGCTTGTGGCATGTACTCCTCGATAAGCCTTCTCTTGGATATGGTGTTATAATTTGATTATACTTGCGGAGTGTTGGTTGTTAGAGCTTCATTCGTAAACACCACATCTTCCTCTTCAATCCAAGATAAAGGTGTTTGATCTAGTGCAATGTATAATTCTTGCTCTACGAACGTCCCTTGCATCTGCATCCTAACACGGGCATTCTCCATTTCAGAAGACTCATATCCTTTCGTATTTGGTGGCATCCCTTTGTTCCTTTGATCCGTTATCTTTTGTTGCATGTTTCCTTTAAAGAAATTTTTGGGCATATGTCTATCGTTGCACGGAAAACACCATGCATTTTCATCGTCTGCCAGATTATGTTGACCCAGAATCAACTCTTTGCTATGGCTATCTTTAACTATTTGCAACAACATGGTGATAGGGACTATCTGGTACGAGGAATCTGCTTGTTGTCTTGCCCAACCTGAAGGTCCTTGGTAGGTGCTATGCTAATAAAAAGGTCTTCCTCCCTGGTAAGTTTGGGTAGCTTGCTTCGGAGGAATCACTTGTTGTCACTTGATGAGAACTAACTCATTAGTGAAAGACCACATCAAACTCGTCATGTAATTGATGTTTGTTGCCATAGAGGGAGAACCTAATGTGCTTGATTGTGTGGTAGGGTGTAGGTACATAGACTGAGGTTTAATTGAGCCCATCACCTGGGTCATGAAAGTATTCAAAGTAAACTCCTCTTGAAGTGGTGCACCTGATATTTCTCCAAAAATAGGCATCAAAGGTCATGGCAGAAGCTTTCCCACATCAGTCAAACTATTCTTCATGCGTACTACCACCTCGTAGGCATTGGGTAAGGTATCCCCTCCCATGGAAGTTATTAGGACCGTGATATCTGAATTGATAGATTTCAAGTAGAACATGAACACCATGGAAACTTAAGGTTGTGCAATCATTGGGATCCTCTGCCAAGTTTTGTTAAACCTGGTGTTGAAGTTGTTCATAGCTTCTTGCAGGGCTCTCTTGATGGTGATAAGTTGGTGCAACAATGAGGAACAATCTCCTTTCTCTAAAAAACATTTGAAAATATTTTCTCCCAGATCATCTTATGAGCTGATGGAACCGAAAGTTAGAGATTTCTACCAATCTTAAGCCTTCCCTTTGAAAGAGGCGGCCATTAATCTCATAGAAATGTTCTCCTTCGTAATATTGTGTACTCTGCATACTTTTGCTACATCTTGAAGGTGTTCGGAAGGGGTTTTAAAGTCCTCCCCGAAGAATTTTGGAATAGCTTTGAGGGCATTAGCAGGTATGGTGGGCCAGACATCAGGAGTGGGTGGTAGTAAAGGACTAACACTATCCCAGGTTATGAAGTTTATGGGGGAAGGAGGGGGTACGTGGGCCATAGAGAAAAGGTTCCTATAGATTGGGTAAACTAGTATTCTTATTTGGAAACTTTGACCTCCAGGCGGAGTGGATAAAGCTCTGAACTTCAGACTTTTACTCCTTACTCTACTGCTTCTCATAGGTGATACTGCTTCTCATAGGTGATACAAAACCTATGAATCTTCTTCTCATAGGTGTCGAGGATGGTAACTGGGAGTACTAAAAATTACCCTTCAAGGATTCTCTTATTTGAACCCTGGGCATGAAAACTCCAATTTCCTTCCCTAGTTTGATTTAGAAATACCTTTGACTTCTAATCAGGCCTTAGGAACTTGTCCCATCGGGCGTGCTAGAAAAAGAACTATTGGTCATCAAAGCTTGCGCCTCTTTGACAATCTTATGGGAAATTCAGCGAGTAGGGGACAATATGCGCCTCACTAAATACCTTTGATATTTTTATAGAAAGTCGGCTCTTCTTTGAGTTTTGAAAAAGAGTAGAAAGAAATGTGAAACAATTTTCTTTTTAAAGTTAGCAATATGCCAACGCTTTTACAAAATTTCAAAACCATAAATTTTCCTTCTACGAATGATATGATAGACACAAAACATCACATCCCTTCATTGTTGGGAAGAAAATGAATAGAAGAGGCTAGATACAAGCACATATGCATTCATTCAATCCACCCGCAAGAAGTGCATATTAAGATCTGACCAAACGTAGAAGTTTCAAGAATTAATAGAAGAATATTTAAAAAGCAACATAAACCCTTCCTCTTAGTATAGCATATTATGAAAAAATGATAACCTATTAAGAAAATAGAGAAGTCCAAAAGACATAGTCCAGTTTCTATAGATTATAACTTAATCATATACACAAACAACATGGAAATCCAATAATCAAAACTATTCAGATTAAGCAAGACACAGTGTTCTATTTAGGATGAAGATGCAAAGAAGAAAATATTGATAAAGGCCATATTATGCACAATTTAAAATATTTCTCTCAAATAACTCATAATTCAAATATAAATAAACCTTAAAACAAAGATCAGGTTCCAATTAGATAATAGTTTGATTATATAAAAGACATAACATGCTAGAGAAAAGCAATGTTTTGTAAACTTGAAATAAAATATTTCTATTAATTATGAAAACTAAGGAAAAAATTTCCAAAAGGAAAACTTCAGGAACCCTTTCTTTCTATTTTCGCTTCATATTTATAGCCACCAAGGTGAGAGAAACATTGACATCATTCAAAAGTAATGACTACCAGATGTCTACATCTGATAGCTCAAAATCTGATCCAGATCTTTTAGTTTGGTCGTTGCAATCCTGATTATTGACTTTCAACTACCGCATTTATGTGATCTAGATATTTTAATAGGATTGCCCCTCGTAATCCCTCAGATCCCAGAAGAATAGTCTGGCAAAAGTCTTGTTGAACGATCAAGTGACTTTGGAGGCACCAACTCACATCCTTCTTTAGAACAAGGCATGATGCATTCTGAGAGTCTTTGAATGAAGACCCCAAGGTACGGCTCTTCAGCAACAAAGGGATGATGTGTCGCATAGGCAGATAGTTTCAAATTCATGAAGAGTGGTCTCAGGGAATCATTTGCTAAGTCGACACGTGGTCTAACTCCAAGCTTATAAAAAGTGATTATCAAAATGCGTGCAAACACCACGTGGCACATTGCGCGCCTGTCGTAAACACAACCTCTTCACACGCAGATCTTTCGAATACAAAAAATGAAGTTGAAAACAACAAAAAGATTAAGGCAAAATTTTGCTTCACAGTGACTACTAAGCAAATGTGTTCACAAATATTGATACTAATTCAACAACTTACTTGAAAATGATAGTTTTCCAAGAAAATGACTAAACTAGGGGATATGATAAGAGATCTAAAAATACTATGCCTAATTTTGGTTTGATAATGGATGAGTTGTTTTGTTGTTATGGATGATATTGTTGCTTGGTTCAAAACTAAAGGAATATGTTTCTAAAAATTCCAAGATAAAAAGATGATACGAGATGAAGATGACAAATCTTTATTTGTTATTTTGGGAGCACTGATTATGCTTATAGGTCTATCTAATATGTCTCTGATCCTATGATGACTGACTGGTGAAATTTGGAATCTAATTTTTTTTTGAGAATTTTGGTGATTTATGATTGATAGTCAAACTTTTCGCTATGTAAATGCATTGATTGAACTAATAGAAGTGGTGCACTGTCCCTACAAAAGCGACTAGGTTTTACAAAAGTGCAGGTTTATTAGAAAAAGCATGAATGTGTGCCAATCAAACATTTCATTGTATTATTTTTTCAAAATTTTAACAGAGGATTATTTTGGGATAAAAGCATCGAGTTACATAGACAAGTCGATTTGCAAATAGAAGTGTTGAGATGCAAATAGAAGTGATGCAAAATGACAATCAAAAGCATCACTTTGAATTGAAGACAAGGTGTTTGCAATTTTAACCTAAATACATCTAGGGTTTTGGAATTTCTTGACTGTTTGATGAATATTTTTTTTTTGTATGATCTAGCAAGTGATAAAAACAACAAAGAATAGCATAGAGGACTGACTCTAAGGAATTTTGAGGTTGTGTTTGCAAGCCTTCTTTAATAAGAGCTTATTATTTGGTGTTACTAGTATTGAATAAAGAAGACACGCCACGAATACACAACCTAGCTAGTAGTAGAACATGTTTATCAACTTAAAGTGGTCCCACCTGCCAAAAATGAATACCTCCATAATGAGTGGGTGACTAGAGTATACGAAGGTTGTGTACTACTTTCACACCTCTCACCTTGAAAGGATAGAGTCCAAATCAAGGAATATCAGTCACCTCAATAAGGGGAAGTACATGGTGAGTAACTTCATGCATGATACTATACATTGCACCACTATAAGCTAACAACCAAAAGATCTTAAAGGCTTCTAATAAACAAGGCTCATCGTGAAAATCAGTGAACAATGGACCCATTCAGGGATGTCCGAATTGAGGGAGGTCTCCCCTCTACTCTTCACCTATACAAGTCTTAGAAGACCAAGGTTCTTCAAGCTTGGCTTATAGGACACTAGTCATACCTTGGGGTACAACTTTAATTCTCCCCCTTTTTATATCATGCCTGAACATGTGGTTGAGGTTGAACCCTAAGGTGATGAAATCCCCAAGTAGGCCTCCTACTAAAATAAATGGTAACGATGTTGGTTTTGATTCCCAAGATCGTTCTTTAGAATCGTGAGGGAAGAGCATACATAGATAGTCACACCTCCAGGTGTATAAAATAGATTGAAAGTTAATGATGCTTTTTATTTCCAAGATCGCACATAGTGCAAGAAAAGAGCATACACAACCACTAGCTTACCAAACATGATATATAATTTATTTTAGGGTACCAAATTCAAATATGAGTTCAATTTTAGCCTGAAGTCAAATATGTAATTTGTCTTTTTCAATTTTAAACCCAAATAAAAAAATGATAGTTGTCTTGTTCAATTTCAAAGCACCAAAATGAAATGTGCAAGTTGTTTATTTTAGAGCACCAAATTGAAATGTGCAAGTTGTTCATTATAGAGCACCAAATGTTGTTCTTTTTAGAGAACTAAAATGAAATGTGAAACATGTTCTTTTTAGAGCACTAAAATGAAATGTGAAACATGTTCTTTTTAGAGCACTAAAATGAAATGTGAAACATGTTCTTTTTAGAGCACCAAAATGAAAAGTGAAAACTATATTAACAAAACCCTACAAAACAAATCATTAGTAGTCTTTGTAATTTAGTGTTCTCCCAACATATGCCACATGCTATACAAATATTAGCTCAAAAAGATTAGAAAATAGGCACATGTTAGGGGTTAGGTAGATGAAATATCCAAAAAGAATTTTCAAACCCTAATAGAACAAACACATCGAGTTATGCCAAATAGAAGTGTCATTTCTCTACAAACGTGTCACTGTAGAAACCACAAAAGTTTTGATCCTTCACAAAAGCATCAATCCAACCTATAAGAATAAAAAACATATTCATCAAAATATATGCATCAAAACAAGGCAAACACGTCATTGTATATTAGGAATAAGCGTCGAGTCACAACAAACATGTCACTATAATCTACACAAAGCACACACAAATACGTCAGTAAAAAGCATCAAGATAAATAAAAGGTGTTGTTTTATTCAAACAGACGTATCGAAGTGTGACAAATGTGTCACTACAAGGAAAAAAACATGTAGTGTTGTTATAAAAGTGTTTCTATAACCCTATAAGATTTCAAAAACTTCAAGAAATGTCATATTAGGGACGTGGGGTCCCACCAGGCATGCCAAAATATACGACCAATATAATTAACTGTGACATATCAAAGAAATAAAAGCAATAACAACAATAAATCTTAATTAAATGATCACAATAATAGATAAAATAAAGCAAACTAATTTAAACATGATGCAAACTTGCAACCACTTGAAAACACACACAATTCACCTTAGTACAACTCCATTGCTCTCCTCTATTTCACCTTGGGAGAAATGGTATATAAGTAATCTTTTCTCTCATATTTTAACTAGCCACAATAGCATAAAGCATTTTAAAAAAATTGGTATAGTTTCCTTGCATGATCTGAGATGAAAAATAAAGGATAGGGTGGTTGCATTTATAGATATTCAGTGACACCAATCCACGGTCAAGATCAGATGAAAGACCGAAAAGGATAAGGGTGGAGGATTGATGAGAGGAATTGATTGATTGTTAACTAGCTACATGCTTTCAGATAACTAATTGCATGATTCAATTAAAAGGATTGATGGAGTGTTAACTTAGACTGTCAGTTAGTGGATTGAATTGATTATTCAAAGGACTCGAAGTGAGTGGGAGTGAATTGGATTTGATTAATAAGTGAACTAATTAGATTGATTAGTGGACTGAGAGTAAGTCTCAGTCAACATGTGAGATGGAATTTACATGAGTATTTAATAATTAAATAAATTTAATTATTATTTACATGTGTAAGGTTGAATTTAATAAATATAATAAATAATTTTATTTATTTTGAAAGAAGATAATGTTGAGAGATAAGTGGATTATTTAAATAATTAAAACAATTATTTAATTTAAGAAGTGGGAAATGGATAATTATTTAAATAATGTTGAATTATTTAATTAAGCTTTAGAATAGAAGAAGAATTAGTAGATTAATTAAATAACATTAATTATATAATTAACATAAAGGAATGGATAATATGAATTTAATTAAATAATATGAAATTATTTAATTATCAAGATGAAGTGAAAATGATCATTAATTTAATCAAATAACAAAATTATTTAATTAAATATTGAAGATACATTAGTTAGGTCGAATTATGGAAAATAATTCATTTTGGATAAAACGTGTCAGTCAAAATTAGGTGTCTACACTAGGTTATGGTAATTTTGAACCTAGAAGAAGAGTGGTAATTTTCCTTCATCTTGGCTCAATCCTCAAAGATAGGAACATCAAGATATCTCTTTTGGTAATTCATCTCCATGTTAGTCCTCTCAAATAAAAGCATGTCCATGGGTCATAAGCACTATAAAAAAATAGATATAGAAGAAAAGGTGGAGAGAAAGAGGAAAGGTAAGACAAAAGATGGGAATCACTTTACATCAAGCTCATTAATTATGTGTGCATGAAAAATAACATGTGACTTCTTTGGGTTGTGCCAAGTCAATATGTTAGGGATTCAATTGGTTAGAATTTATTATTAACATGTATGTTGTTGAGGTGGTTGGTTTGGTAGATTTGTAAACTAGGTTATGGTGATTTTAAACCTAGAAGAAGAGTGGTTGGAGGGTGTATTCGCCTTCATCTTGGCTCAATCCTCAAGGATAAGAACATCAAGATATTTATTTTGGTAATTCATCTCCATGTTATTCCTCTCAAATACAAGCATGTTCATGGGTTATAAGCACTATAAAACAAAAATAGATATAGAAGAAAAGGTGGAGAGAAAGAGGAAAGGTAAGAAAAAATATGAGAGTTACTTCACATCAAGCTCACTAGTTATGTGTGCATGAAAAAATAACACATGTGACTTATTGGAGTTGTGCCAAGCCAAGATGTTATGGAGTCAATTGGTTAGAACTTATTATTGATGTGTATGTGATTGAGGTGATTGGTTTGTTGGATTTTGTTAAATAGGTTATGGTAATTTTGAACCTGGAAGAAGGGTGGTTGAAGGGTGTATTCTCCTTCATCTTGGCTCAATCCTCAAAGATAGGAACATCAAGAGATTTATTTTGGTAAGTCATATCCATATCATCCCTTTCAAATACAAACATGTTCATGGGTTATAAGCACTATACAACAAAAATAGATATAAAAGTAAAGGTGGAGAGAAAGAGGAAAGGTAAGAAAAAAGATGAGAATTAATTCACATCAAGCTTAGTAATTAAAGTAACACAAGTGACTTCTTGGGGTTGTGCCAAGTCAACATGTTAGGGATATAAATGGTTAGAATTTATTGTTGATGTGTATGTGGTTGAGGTGTTTGGTTTGGTAGATTTCTTTAACTAGGTTATGGTAATTTTGAACCTATAAGAAGAGTGGTTGGAGGGTGTATTCACCTTCATCTTGGCTCAATGAGCACCCTTGTATTTTACACAACTCTTGAAACCCGAGTTTATTTTCTTAGGGTATCCAAGCGATCAAAAAGAAATGAAGGAAACTAGGTAGAAGCAAATACTCGTATTAGGCCTTTGATGCCCCTTGCATTGTGAACTAAAACAAGATTTTAACCTTTCCTTCTGATGTCTTTGTTTAATTATGCCCACTCTACTCTAGGTTGTTCTCAAGAAAGAAAATCAAGAGGTTTTTACATAGACACTAAGGTTCAAATGGATGGATCTTTGAATTTTTATCATGTTTTTATTTGTTTTTTATCCTTTTATTTTATTTAGAGTGTTTTTTTTTTTAAAAGATTTGATCTTGTTAAAATAAATAATTTAACTATGAACAATGAATTATTAAAAATATAAAAAAATATTTTTAACTACAATACAAATATAAAAAGTAATATGTTATTCTAAAACGATGCCAACCTTGGATGGAGCATTGAAGTGGGTTTGATTATGTTGTAATGGAGTGTGGATACTTAGATGTTCATGTGATATTTTTGTAACACGTTGACAATTTCTTGTAAATTTCTCCACATGCTTGATTGATGACAAAGAGGTGGATTTATAGGTTATTTGGATGAGTAGATGAATAGTTGAGATCAATTCACCTAATTTAACATCTTGAATTATTTTTCTTGATTCTGATTTAAAATAAATTTGCATGAATTTTAATTTATTTGATTTATTTAATTTAGGAATGTGCATGCATAAATCAAGAAATTAAAAATTTACATGAGTGGAAGATGCTGACTTTGAAAATGGCATGAGAGGATAATTAATTAATTAATTATGTGTGCGTAGATTTATTTTTAAATTGATTAATTAATTGTGATGTGATGTTAGTGGATAAAGATAAAATTAATTAATTGAATAATTAATTATGATGTGATGTTAGTGGATAAAGATAGAATTAATTAATTGATAAATTAATTAATTAAAAAAACTAATTATGAGCTAATGGAATGTGTTGATATGATGCAATTAATGAATTTGATAATGTTAGAGTGAATTAATTAGGAGGAATTAATGTGCAAAATTGATAATAGAAATTAGTGAAATTTAGTTGTCTATAAAATTATTTTGGATATTTTGTACATGAGTGCTATTAAGATGAGCAAGCGTAAAAACTGAATATATATTGGACAAAACAAGATGAGAAATAGAAAAAAAATAACAATTTAAAGAATCACACATACAAATAACGACTTGTAACATTTTTGCCACTTTTAGTATTGTTGAAAGTGAAATGAATATCTCTTTCGCTATCTACAAGAAGTGTTAAATTTACCAAGGCATGAAAAATATAAGTTTAAGGACAAACACTAAAGTACAAGAAAATACTAAAAGACAGAGAAAAACACTTAAGCAAAAGAAAATATTAAAAGACAAAGAAGAGTTCCTAGAAATAGTTGTGGGGTTTAGAGGTTTGACAAATAAGATTTTACCTTAGAGACGTGAATCTGATGTCATATTTTTCATCTTTAACATGCCATATCAACTTGAAGGATTCATGTCTTCATTGACTATCGCCATGTTGACCCATGAATTTTTAATCATTTACAATATCGACTAATACTTATTAATCAAATACATGAAATAACTTTTTTCAACAATTTGACAAACATATATTTACCTACCTTATAAACAAATACAAGTACAATCCAAAAATATATATCAATTTAACTTACAAGATTCTCTTAAAAACCATAAGAGAAGATATCATATGGATGAAATGAAATTGACCCTAGTTTTACTTTTGGATGTGATCTATCTATTAAATTAAGTTTTAGCCTGGACCACAATCTTAGGATAAACATGCTAAGGTTATTGGGGACTACAATAGTGTGTAATTATTATGGTTCTTTCGTTCTCAACCTACCCCATACGTAACGCTAAAATAAACTTCAATCTAAAGTGAAATCAGATCCATAGGAAACTTTCTTGGAAAACAAATATGAGTTTACCTTATAATACACGATGTGTCCCCATAAGTAAAGTTTTTTTTTTCTTAATAGTTGTTGTAGGAATACATAAGTGAAATTGACGAACCAAAATAAGAGGATGGGGGGTAAACACTAAAAAGTGTGAGGCAAGGGGTCTGATTTAACTTTGGACGCGATTCCATATATTAAATGGATTTCAAATGTACATTAAGTTTGATGATAACGTGATACCTCCACAAAATAAAATAAAACCATAGTAGAACTCAAAATTATATTCCTCAAGACATTGGAAGTTGAACACGGAAGTTGACCAAAGAGTCATTTAATATAAAAGTAGATGGGATATAGGCTTAAATTGAAATTTATAAGGAGAATTTTAAAGAAGATTTTAAGTTTTAAGAAAATTCATCATCAGTAATTTATCATCAACAATTCATTTTCAACAATTTATTATGAGTAATTTATTTTCATGACATATTCATCACATATACAATTCACCACCAATAATTCATCGTTGTGGTATATTCATCACATATGCATTTTTCAATATTTAAGTGGTTAAGAGCATCCAAAAAAGAAGTACAAAGATATTGTTGAACGCATAAAAGAGATATACGCAAAGAATATACCATGGAGATGAATTGTTGGTGGTGAATTGTATACGTGATGAATATGTCATGACGATGAATTGTTGGCGGTGAATTGTTGGGGATGAATGGTTGGCGATGAATTTGCCTTATGCCAAGAATTTCATATTATAAATATAAGCTCAGTGAATATGATTAAATGATTTTAAATGAAGTATAAAGAAGGATTGAGTTTGGGAAATTTGGAATTCAAAATGTGAAAATGAACCACCAACATATGATATAATTTGATTGTGACTCAAGAGTAAATCAAAATCTATAGTACTTGAGGTCTAGGGAAAACTCGAGGCTATGGACAAAGGGACTCATCATATGTGATCAAACATGTAAATTATGATATACGTAGGGATTAGGTATAACTTATCAACAAGATGAGTAAATTGCTCCAACACCTTCCTATATGTGCTTTAGAGTATGAACATGAGCTAGGAAATTAGTTTCCATTCATATTTATCAAACATTAATAACAAACATGATAATGTAATCTAGATATTTTGAGCACAAGCATAACTAAAGTGACTTAATCTAGACAACATGAAATATAAATGAGGAATCAAGAATGAAAACAAGGCGATTAATAAACTTAACAAAAATGGGCTCTTATTTCGAAAGGAACTTGGCATTTTGGCCACAACACTGTGGAGAATCCTTCTCCCAAACGTCCTTTCAAGTTTGAATTAATGTAGATTTAGCATAAGGATTTGCGATCAACTATGACAATTTGGGATGAGTGTTTGAAACTATCAAGTTCCTTCATGTTTTAATTTGCCCAAAGGTTAAGGTATATTGTGAAAATCTTAAAAGGTTTTAAATAGAGAGGGTTTTAGCAATATAATTTGCACTAAGATCCATGTTGAAAATATTGAACATTTTTTGTCAATGGTTAAGAATTTTAGACTTACAAATGCCCTCATGCTAAAAAATCTAACTTATTGGCTCAACTAGAAGATATTTAAGTAAAAGATGAAATTTTTCTAGCATAAAAAATTGAGGGATTAGTAGATCCTTGAATAAGATAGGTATACACAATATTTTCAATTTCTATAGTTTCTTAACAATAGGTAAATATATATTTTTAGTGTTAATTGTAGCATATACAATCTCCTCTCCTCCTTAAGGATACTTACAAGGAAGCAACAAGGTTTTTTCAAGAATAATTCACAACTATGAGTGATGTTGGTAGGGAGTCAATTTCTCATATCTTAGAATTCATTCCAAGTTTAGTTAAACAAGAATGAAAATAATTTGTTCCTTGATCCTTTCTATGAGGAGTAAATTTGAAGTATAGTCTTTGTGTTAAAAGACAATAGAGCACACGTGTGGAATGTAGGAGTTGAGAAAATACAACTTCACAAACCCCGAAGATCACCTGCATGCAAATAACCTATCACAAAAGAAGAGATGGAGACAAACAAGCAAGGGTTCTCTGAAAACTGAAAATGTATATATCAGAGAGAATGAGAGAATGAATTGATATGAAATACAATGGGATCAATCCATATAAAAAGGAGATCATGCAAACCCTAAGAAAACCCTAATAGAAGCCCTAATAAGAAAATATTTAATAATTAATATAATTATTAAATGTCACTTTATGCAAACTAACATGAAATCTTAAGAAGGGAATAAAGGTAACTTAATCAACATAATTAAGTTAAAACCTTTACTCTAACATGGAATACCTTCAAGTGCCTTTTCCCAATCCTTTTGAGATCAATTAGGGAAGGATTTGAAGAAGGCTATAAATGGCTCTTAGAAATGAGGTAAACTATTAAAATATTTTGAATGCACCTTTGTGGTTCCTGCTTTAAAGAAGTCTATTCTTTCTTATTTCTCAAGTTATTGCTCCATTGATCTTTGTAACACTATCAATAAGATGTGATTATAGAAATACTTTAGATGCTCCCCCTAACAGATCATTTATTAGGAGTAAGGAATTTTTTTCTAAGGGAGGTCGATTTTGGATAAGATCGTATTAACATGAGGTGCTCCACTCTTTGAAGAATAATAGTAAAAATTAAAGGTAATCAAATTAGATATTAACAAGGTTTATGATGCGTTGTGTTTGTTCTTTTTCACTTAATTCTCTTTCTTTAATTTTTCTACCAATTGTATAGAATGAGCGTTGAACTCCATAACAAGGCCATGATTTTCAATCCTGGCCAAGGGAAACCCTTCAAGATTTTAAAGCAATATAGTGGAATTAGACAATAATATTCCCTCCCCCTACCTATTCATCATTACGGTTGAAGCCTTAGGCCACTTCATCTACTCTTAGTTTTGGGATGGATCTCTCAAAGGGATTTACATTTCTCCCAATTTCAGCCCCTTTACTCATTTGCATTTTGTTGATAGCACCGCCCTCCTTGGGAAATCTACAATAGTAGAGCATGTGCCTTCAACTTAAATTTAGATTTTTATGGTACATTATTGGGCCTACTCATCAATATTGAAAATTTGAATATTGCTTTCTTTGATGTATCTCATCACACACTTAGCTTCATATCTATACAATTTTAGGCTTCCAATCAACTTCTATTCCTAGTAAATACCTCTACACCCCCAACACCACTATCATTGTAGGATTTCATAGGCATGAATCATGGAACTTGAAACTACAGAAAATATACAAAAAAAGTTGGATTCTTCAAAGTATTTGTATAGCATATCATGAAGATTAACATGTTTCTCTAGGCTATTCTATTAAAAAATTTATCGGTCCCACCTCTCCCAAATCATCCCTTTCCAAGATCATGAGTCTTTGTAGAAATAAAAATCAAAGAGGATTTGGGATTAAAGATTTGAATCTTTACAACCAAGCATTGGGAGAAAAGCTAGCTTGGAGATTCTTTGAAGAGTTAGGTTAGGGTTGGAGTTATCTTCATGGTAAAAATTCTAGAGAATCAAGAAACATAAATATTTTCAAAGAGGAAGAGCTTTCAAATGGACCATCCATATAGAAATTCATGGTCAGAGGTAATGATATAATTGGGTCCTAACTATCCTAGGCTACTAGAGATGGTTTTGAAAAAAAAATAGAGACTCGTGGCTTAGACACCTTACTCTTTGTGGCATTTCTAGTTTGGAAGATACATGAACCTACCTAACAAATATTTGTAGGTTGAAAGAGATATATTTAGGAAATGTAGAGTAGCAAGGGTGGAATCCTTGGATGTTGTAAGAAAAATGGAATTGTTATCCTTTCCTCGAGATCATAAAGATACTTTGCCTTTTCTTATTCAATCTATTAGGATTCCCTAGCTTAAAAATGAATACAATATTTGATGGCTAGTGTATCCCTTCGGGGTCTACAAGGTAAAATTAGGGTATCCCATTCTTTGTAACAAAAATATATCCTTCTTATGAGCTTTGTTAGTAGAGATGATATGAGGTGATTATAGTCCTCCAAAATACAATGTCTTTGTATATATGACAACTATAATATATTGCATCTTTTAATAACTTGAGAAATAGGTGGTTCTAAGTGCAACCATAATGTGTCAAGTAAAAAATAAGGAATCGGCCAATTACCTCCTACATTGTGAATTATCCTCTTCTATTTAGGGATATCTTATTCAAAATCTAGAAATGTGTTAGGTCTTTTTCCAATCCCTAAATTTTGTCTACATATTTATAGTTGCCCTAAAATAACCAAACATTTAAGGCCACTCTAAAAGATTGCTTGTGTTTGTAATCTTTGAGATATTGGGCCAGAGTTAATATTAGGATTTATAAGGACAAGTTATCCTCGAGGTAGTGATGTTGGTTAACAATTGTCATTTGCTAAACTAACACTCACACTTGTTAGTGGGAAATTATTTAGTAGGGAAGTTTAAATTTTTAAAATAGTGGAATCTCCCTATTTCTCCCTTGATTAATGGTGTGCCAAATAATTAGGTAGTTAGGTGTTTGTCTTATATGAAACCCACAAGTATTTTACAAGTGATTTTGATGGTACTTCAAAAGGCAATCTAGATTCTAAAATTTGTTATTTTCTTATTTTGGTTACTAAGATAATTAATGAAGTTGAACAAAAAGTGTTATTTAAAGGTCTTTCAATACCTTCCTATGTGATAAAAAAAACTATTTGTGACATGTGACTCGTCAATTGTTGAATAAAATGGCATGTCCTAGTTGAAAAGTATAAGTTTGTTGGATGAGACCTTAGCTCTCTACAAGCCTTTTTATGATATCTTTCTTACTTGTTATTTTAGAGAATGCAATAAATTAGTTGATCTTCTTTCCAATGTGAGAATAGATCAATCCCACTTCTCTATGTTGTTTAGCAAATGAATATATGCTTGGGAAGGTTTAGGCTCCCTCTTGAATATTATTTTTTCTCCTTGAGTTTTATTTTTGTATTTTATAATCAAAGATAATTATTTTTGTAATTTGTTTGGGGTTCAATTGTAATTTCATTTATTTATTTATTTTTGGTACGTAAGAGTTTGATATATTATATTTGGATATAAAATAACCATATAGTACGTCTGCTGGAGCAGGAAAAAAGCCTTCACCTTAACAATTAGAACCAGCCAAAACTATTGTTGTCATGCCCTTAACAGAGTAAATTCATCTAAACTGAGCTAAAGCCCTTCAAACATTTAAAGCTTTAACTTAACACTTCAGCCCAAGAAGGTGAAAAATTTAAACCATCTAACCTAGCACCCATCACAGAAATCCATTAATTTTGGCGAAGGATTCGAAATCCTCCACCCATTCTAGATCGTTTGTCGCCACCAACCCAAGTTTCCTTTTCAGAAATTCCACCGCCACAACCGCAACCATTATGTCTCATGAGCTTTGACCCTTTCAAGTCCAAAAGAAAGGGGAAAAAAATGACTGCCTCGTCCATTTTCCAAAGCCACTCCAAATCCATAAGTCGCGGAATACCTTTTCCAACTACATGGTTGCCTTCAATGTCTCCTCCAGACCACCCACCAAATCCTCACAAAATAGGCTCACCAACATTCCTTTTGCCTCCACCTTGGAGACATCATTATCCAACACTGAAGCAAGGAAATGCGAAGAGATGTATGCATTATCTCTCATGAAATCCTTCCGCTCCAGGTGGCCTTTCCCTAAAATCATTTTAACCGTGACCAAAACCAGAGGGTCTGAGACAAGAAAAATTTGCTTGAGCCGCTAGTTGATAATTGCTCTAAATGTGCCTTGTCACTCTGAAGCTTGCAGAGAGATAGGGGCGTCTGCCCTGAATGTCTCCAATCCCTCCACTGAGACGATAATGATGAATTTTGATTTGGACTGGTCACTCAAAGCCATCATAGAAACCTCTAGAAGTCGAACGCAGTTTAGCAACCCGCACCCCAACCAAACAAACTTTGCCAACCTACCAACCACCTCTCCAATAAATAATGCCCATGATGATGAAGTCGGGATCACCTCACATGAGCGGGGCATAATTGTTGTGCAAGGAAATCTGGTCCTCACATGCTTAGTCGCCCTTCATCTCCAAACTTTTTATTTCAACCTCTTTTTGAAATGAGAGAACCCAGCCATATGCCTTCAATGCATGTACTCACCACATACAGAGCACTCCAACTTGTTCGCCATATTTCCCTTCCTTCTCTCCCACACAATCTGCCAATGACTGCTTTTTCGATGCCCATCTAACCACTGAGTCATACTCCCCTAGTACCCCTCCACTGATGTGGAGGGTCGCCCTCCCAACCACCCACATAATTTCATTTATTTTTAAAACTATGGTGTCAATTATATTTAATAATGGCCATGCACCTCCTAGATCATTATGTTTAATTGAATGCAACAATGTACTTTTATTAAGCACGATAAACATAGATCTCTTTAATCCATTTGCTTGTGTAAGCCTATTGATGGTATGTTTCTTAAGGCACAAAGTTGGCTTACTTCTCTTTCATGAATCCCACACATTTTTTTGAATTTTTTGTATGTCCCATTGCTAAATTTAGGGAAAAAAATTTAACAAACTTGAAAATGTATAAATGGGAACTAGACAAAACCTAAATCGCTTCAATATTTACCCTCAATATTTACTCAAAAATATGTAAGGGACATAAATTACAAGCCCTAAATTATGTTAAGGTTTCTTAGCAAATCTCATGACTCATTATTAAGACTACGTATACATTACTTAATCCTAAAAGTAGAAAAACCTAACCTAAATAGTTTAACTTAGTAAACCCATAAATTTTGCATTAAAATCACACAAATAACAGTAAAACTAAATATTTCCTCTTCTTTTTTGTAATTATGAAGAAAACTTAAATATCAAACTAGACTCGTAATGGAAGATAAATAAAGAACAATATTTATATTAAACAGGTTTGAGATGCCCTTACAAAATTATTTTATCATAGTTAAAACATATTATAGATATTTACGATAATAACAAAACCTGACTATAAGGAAGCTTTGATTACATTTATCTCTCAAAAGAAATAAAACTACGTGATATTATTGTTGACACTTTTGTTTTTAGAAACACTTTATTGAAGATATTGTTGATTTTTTAAGTGTTCTACAAAAATAAAAGGGAAAGCTCGCATAAAAGCTTGTATTGAAAATTTTAAGCAAAAGGAAAATCAAAACTTTGACCAAGTCTTTTGGGTGTTAAGAAGAATAAATTTTACTTTTTGCTACCCCACACAACAAAGAGATTTTTCTAGGGTTTTATCTTTAGAGCACTAAAGGAATTCGTGGAGATGGTAGAGAATAGTTTGGGCATGTTGTAGAAGTTTCAAGAGATGTAAATGGCACGTTGAAGGAGTCTTTGCAATCATGGTCTTATGTTACAATAGGGTTAATGACAGTCCAAGATGAAAGTCACAAAAAAGAAAAGACACCCATGTGTGGGAAGGACAATCCTATGCATAGCATGGTAACTAATGAATAAAGAAGGCAGTGAACTATGCATGATAGAGCCATGGAAAAGAGGTGACATTATGATCAAGGGATAGTCTATAAGAGGTTGGTTGTAATGTAAAGTTCATATACATTAGATTTTCATGGATTCTTATCTTAATCTCAAAACCCTAAACATGATTTACCTACATCATATAAGATCTTGCATTGGGGGGTTACTTGATAAGATGAGGGTTTGATAGTGACGTATGGTGGTAGCTCACAAAGAGTACAAGGAAACTATACAGTCCCATGAAAAGGATAGAGCAAAGACATATATAGAATGATGGGGTTTGTTCAAAAGGACTAATATTGTGCCCTTTTAAACCTTGTAGCAAATGATAGAGATAAGTGATAGAGAAGGTAACTTAAAACATGGTAGTCCAAAGAGGGTAGGCATGTGAAGCATGACTATCACAGTTAAATGTGACAAGATCCATAAGGTGAACTATTTAGGGTATAAAAACATTAAAAGGAAAATACAATCAATAAATTTGAGAAGAGTTGCAAACCTATGAGGAGTAAACAATCAAGAGACTTGTCATTGTCATGTAAAATGACAACATGATAGTCAATGGAAAAGGATAAATCATGGAGGATATAGTAGTTCAAATAGATACATAGTCAAATACAAGTAAAAGATGACAATTTTAAGAGAAAAACATGCATAGAAAATTAATTTGAAACCCTCAGTGATCCTGTGACAACATATCAGAATGCCATGAATAAAAAGGGACAATAGGTATGACACTCTTTTAACTATATTGAGAAGGTAGTCTAAAAAATTATTCATGATAGGAGCAGAGACCTGAACAAAATGACAGTAACATAGATAGAAGATAGAGCACATTGAAAAGGTAGTGAAGACTCTTGTATGATAGTCAAAAGAATCATCTTTATGTTATGCACAAGTATGAGGTAGTGTCAAATTTTGTTAAGGTTTTTTAAGATGAAAAGTGCCATAACTTTGTGATAAACCCTTGTAAAAGCCATGAAAGTACCTTGCAATAGGGTTAAGATCACGGTGCATAATATTTGAACGTACAACACCATTACAACTTCATATGATGAAGAAGGTGTCAAAATCATCTACTTGAACTCAACTAAAAGGTCTTTTCATTGCAAGCATTGAAACCCTTGAATAATCCAATGTCAAAACCATGTCAAGAGGCCAAATCTACCATGAAAGGTATGATCATTTGAAGTCTAAAAAAAAGAGAGTGAGATACAATTAGACAAGTGACCTTGGCAATCTAACAGTGTTTTGTGAAATAAGATAAAGTAGATAGTGGTTTTGTCATGTCTTTTAGGGGATCTCAATTGAACCATCCTATAAACATGAAAACTATGTAACCTCTTTGTGTGATCCCTTAAAATGTTTTTCCTTATTATAATGATGCAAAACAAACTAATAATGCAATAAAAAGAAGAACACAAAGAGTACACCTCAAGATTAGCCTAAGGAATGATAAGTAAGGAAACAAGATGAAATAAGACAATAACTGATTATACCTTTTGTGTTGCAAATTCCTTGGTTGGCCCTTGATATTGTGTGCTTTTGTATGCTCCTTGGATGGAAAATGAGATCAAATATGCAAGATGGTATGCAAGATGAGGGTGTGGTAATGGTGAATTCAAATACTATGTTGAAGGCAAGAAATGCTAAAATGACAAATTGGAAAGAGTTTGGTAACACAAGCATAATTCTCCAAAATGAGAGGAAGGAGGGGGTATTTATAGAAGGATTTGAATTCTCTAGAGAATTCAACGGTTGAGATTAAACCAACAGGGCCAAGATGGAGGGCTATGGTGAGTTGAGGACTCACAAGCCCTCACATCTTGACATGTGGAATGTGAGATGACTTAGGATGAGATGATGTGGAAGTGACGTGGAAGAAAGGTACATGATGTGGAGGAAGGAAAAATACCTTGGAAAAGGGATGATGTGACTTCTCAATGATCACATAGGGAAGAGGAGAATCTTGGGTGAATAAAAGTGAATTAAAAATTCACATGATTGGAAGAATCTAGTGGATAAGACAAGGTTCCCAAAAAGGTGGGAATTTTCCACATGTGAGTGATGTGACAAGTCAAAGATTCTAGAAGACTTTGGCACATGTGAAGTGACAAGTCAAAGGTTCTAGAATTTTGCATGCAAAACAAAAGATTTCTTGGAGGAATAAAAGTGAATTAAAAATTCACATGGGGAAGAGAGGAGCCTTGGATGAATAAAAATGAATTATAAATTCCTTGGGAGATGGGGAGAGTTGACCAAGGTACTTATTAGGCTTAACTGATCAGTGATTAGAAGATGATTAGTGACTAACGAAGGTTAAGAAGCCAACTTGCAAAAGTTGGAGGATGTGACATGTCTTAATTAAGGATTAGACATGTGCACATCTCTAATGAAGAGATTAAGAGGTTGATTAAGATTAAGAAAATGATGTGACATGTGAGGAATTAAATAAATGTCATATTTATTTAATTCATTTGATGAAAATGAGGATTAAAAAGATAAGGTATTTAATTATTAACTAAATACCTTAGGGATTTGGCATAATTAAGGGTATTAATTAGATAATGGTGATATTACCTAATTAACACAATCAAAAGGATGTTTTAGATGAAAAGGGATAAATTTGTTCAAATTTAGGTGTCTACACTTTGAAGCCACCAAAATTTAGTACCTTGAGGATAGTTTTCTAGTTTAAAAAATCACAAAAAATACTCAATAATACTTCACAGGTCTTCTACAAGGTAGTGATAATGTTTAAGTGAGAACTATGAAAAATGAAGAAGTTAGAGAGTTCATGATGAGAAATAGTATACTTGGCAAGGATTTAGAGGACAAACATGATGATGGTGGACTAGTTTCATGAAGCATGAGAAAAGAAACTTGATTGACAATTTTAAGGACAAATAAACTAAAGATCTCACATGGAAATGAGCATATAAGTGACAAATTAAAGACATGAAAAGTGCAATCCTTGAAGTCCTAAAAAGGGCTCAAACACAAGAAGAAAAGTGATAAAATTTTGATGCATAATGGTTGAAATTATGAAGCTAGAGGAATCTTTAGTGAATAAGACAAATGTCAAGTGCTTTCCCTAGGAGTTCTCTCATGCCCTAGGGAGATTTTGACCATCTCAAAACTCTCTTGCATGCCCTATCATCATGTAAGGGGTAGTTAAGGTAGTTTGATGGAGTAAAAGAGCAACTATGGAGTAGTTGAGGCCAAGAGGGTGACAAGGACAATAGGTGGAGCTTCTTAAGGGTAGTTTGCAAGCATCTAGGAAGAAATTCAATCACTTCTCAAGGATCTAGGGGCATCATCACCAACTTGAGCATAAATCAAGGAGCTTGAAGAGGTCAACCAACCCACTTTGAAGAGACCAAATCAAACTTGAACTTCTTGGGTGCACAAAGTAGGTTGGCTTATTTTTGAGATTTATAACTTAGTCAACTTTAGTCCCTATATGCTCTCTTATGTTTGAGATGAGATATATGACTCTTAGGCTAGTATTTTCAGTTAGTTCTTTCTTGTTTTTGAGCTTTAGAAGCAAAAAAACACAACATTGTAACTTTGATTCTTAGTCGTACAACACTAAGAAAAAAAGTTGTAACACATTTCAAGTAAGAATATACAATTTTCAGACTTGCATATAGCTATAAGAACACCTTTCTCAATAAAATTCAGTGATTTTTGCCTTCTCAATAGTTGTTTCATTGTTTGTATATGAACAATTGATACATATTTTTGTGGTTTTATGTGTAAATCCTCCAATATGTTGTCTCATTCTAGCATCTTTAGGTAGAAAATATATGTCTTATACAAGTCATAAGTTATGTTATTGAGGTTTGTACTCTTTATCTATGAAAATATACCTATTTTTCCTTTTAAAAGTTGTGAAAATTTCAATTTTCTTATGAAATACTTATGTATGAGCATGTTAAACACTTGAGTTGTGTAAATACTAGCTAGATAACTAAGAAATTATGTCAAAACAAATAGTGCAAGTCACAATCATTGTGGTGCATCACCTTCCTAGTTATTTTAAGTTTATTTTATGCTTTTTCCCTCATCTTTTCCTAGCAACAACATTAGGTAGTTTAGTTTAGGTGATAAAACTAAGGGAACCATCCTTCTTTGGAGGTTCTTTTCCACTGTAGGTGACGCACAACTTGGAAAAGTTCCCATGTTTCGCTAATAGGCTATTTTGCAACTCAACAAGGGTGTACTTCTAAGTGACAACTATTGCAATGTTCAAATATTGTGAATTATAGTGACACAAATACAAGCTTGCATTCACGACAACTAAAAGTGGCATGCACAATCATTGTTCCCACTATCAACCACCATGAAATCCTAACACGGCCTATGTAAGTCTACCTTATCAATCAAAGGGATTTTATCCTTTAATGTGAGACCTATTGGATTTCGTCTTCTACCTCCTCAAATCTATGAGTTTTCATTCACAATTTGGATATTTAAATAAAAAGCATTCACTTTGGTTTTGTATTAGGGTTTGTGTTGAGTTTTTCAATGATACCTCCTCTATCCATCTCTAAAATCTTAAGAAACCCAAAGAGATTGTCAAAAATTGTATAGTGCCCTTCGTCTTGGGTCTAGTACATGGGAATATCTTTCCCTACGTATAGATTATTATTTTCATTTACCTTGATTTGGTCATGATATTCTCTTATACAAAAATGAGATTAGAAGGTGTGGATGATGATCCCCTACAACATGTAAATATACTTAGTAAGCATGGAAAGAAGCCCTTTCATATTCAAAACCTTATATATCATATTGATGGTGGTTGTTGGCTTCCTTCTAGCATGTTATGTTGGATGTCCATGTGATCCAATTTTAATTATACTAGGATTATTATTAGTGTTGGGTGGAAGCCCACTAGGAGTCACATCAGTCTTTTATACATTAATAGTAACTTTAATGTGTAGGGTGGTGGGTGGAGAGGTGTAATGAAAAATGGTAGGAATGCTTAAGTTCGAAGGTAAATATTGGTGATGGGATATGGTTTATTATATAATTAAGTTATAATAAGGAGAGAAGTGCGTGAAAGGGATGGTTGGAAGGTGCAAGAGTAGAGGGAAGTCTAACATCTCAATGGGGATAGAGAGAGAGAAGGTGACATGTCAAGACAAATTACTCTGCCACTTCAACCACTTATATAGACTCGTGAGATTTATTGTCCCTTCACACTCATGATTCATGGATGACTTGGTCTAATTACTAGGATACGAAGGGAAAGGATCTACATGTAAAATAAGACCACAAAAGTCACAACAACTAGGAATCAGGTCTTTCAATCCATTGCTTGAGTTACATGGAAAAGAGATATTACACTTTCTTCTCCATGTGTTCTTGTAGGCATCCATTTGGTTGGTGTTAGGTGGAAATATTTATTTGTCTTAGTTTATTTTAAGGTTGAGATAGCTTGATTTAAGACAATCAATAAAAACATAAGATCCCTATTATAGGGGTTTGACTTCTCATAGATGCTTATGCAATATTTTACATTGCCTTGATGTTGAAACCATCTACCTTGTGAATATTATCATGGGGCCTCAAGAAATCAAAATACTAGCTCAAGATATGCTCTAGTTCTTAAATCTTGGTGATTTCTTACAAAAATTAAAATAAAAGGTGTCAACTTCAGAGTTAATGGAGTAGGTGGTTTGTGTGTTTTTGCCTATGCACAAAGTTCCCCTTTGACTAGTATTTGAAATTGATGTTAAAAAGGAGGTGGTAGGAGGATTGAAGACTTGATAATTTCCATTGGGATATTTAAGAATTCTCAACAAAGGACCTTCTAGTGTACAATCCCTCCTAGGGTGTTATTAAAAAAATCCAAACCTCTAAATTTTTTATATCCTTCGACTTATTTTTTCTTTACATATAATTACTTAAATAAATATTCCTCAATTTTTTTAACAAGGATACATTGATGCAATAACAAAAGTTCCAAATATCATTCACAATATTAAAAATAAGCATGTTTTTAATAAACATCAATATTCACATATGATTAAAAATATATTATATTTTCATTATATACAACACATAAATATCAAAATCATTTTTGGGGATAATCACCCATTCTTTTTTATATAGATGTTTAACAATTCAATACAAAGCATTTCAAATTATTAAAAATATCAATAAACTATTAAAAATCATTTTGATATATTAAATTACTTGAGTAGTTAGTCTAGAGTGATCAACTATAAGGGGGAGAGCATCATCCAAGTGTTTTTCCTCCAACCATGGACTTAGCGGTCCCTCACACTTCTCTCGAATTAGGACTAGCCCTACTCTTCAACGAGAGTGGTAGATAGAGATCAATGAGGAATATTAAAACTATCAAAGAACCATGTGAATTAAATAACTTATATTGCATGCAACCAATTGAGTGGACTCTAAAAACCTTCTCTATCTAATTCCTAACTTCCAACACACACAATTATAAAAGTGAAATAATTTGATATTATAAGAGTTGTAAGACCAAATCCATTAAGTAGGAAAAATAAAGTAATACATTGTCTAACACATAGGGGAAGTGTAGCACACTCCACCCTATATATTATCTCAACTAAAGATAAAATAGATGTAGAAATATTTATCTCTCAATTATTAAATAACTTAACGTATCTTTTAATTGGTATGAAACCTTTCCAAATTCTCAAAAAAATATAGATGATATGTAACTTGAGCCATTGATAAATTTTATGATCAAATATATACATATATATTCTAGGTGTGTTATTTAGTGTAGGGCCAACTGCTAATTATTTAAGTATGTTTGAATAGGCACAATATATTAATATGGTTGACTAGTTTTCATCCAAAATCAACAAATATGATATATTATAGTAGTGGTGTCCTATAATGTCCTTGATAAAATTTAATATTTTTTGGAAAAAATTAAATATATTTAATTGGGCCCTTATAATCCCCCAAATATTAATGAAACTATTTGGCTATCTCTAATTTAAGGTTTAAATATTTAAAACTCAAAACCTTAGAAACCCTAGATGATGGTAATGTTTATATAGTAGCATTATCGACCTTGTATTATCCTTAAAACTTCATTAATTTATCCTAAAATAGAGAAAACTAATCCATTATGCTTGAATCTAGTAAACCTAAAAAATTCCCCTTTTACATTTGCATGATCACATTAAATACACAATATTGTACACATTTAGGTTTACAAATAAAGGATAGATAAATAACATGTTTAAATAGTATTTTTCATTCATATAATATCTAGATTCATAATTTAAATTCACAAATAGGATAAATATGTAGAACCCTTCATTTACATTATACGATATTGAAACCCCTCACAAAATATGGTTCATACAACAACTATAATAGAAAATATAACAGTATGCCCTAATAATTAAAATATTATCTGCACAACTACAATACAAACTACAAATACAGTGGCTTACTCCCCAAACAACCTACAAATCAAACAAGCTTGATATCACTAAAGATCTATCACCAATTAGGCTTTAAGGTGATCTTTATGCGAGACTACTCCCTCAATTAAAGGGGTTTCATCCTCCAATGTAATATCTACAAGGTTTTTCCTCTCAACCTCAAAAATATTATGGGTTTTTTCCCTCATATTTGGACGCTTGAACAACATGTGATTTCAATTTTTTTGGTTAGGGTTCTTGTGGTTTTCATAATAATTGTTTTCCCTCTAGTATTTTGGCTCATTATACACCTAACAAGATGTTGAAGTCAACAATAATGGCCACCATCTCCATATTGGTACATAAAAATTATTGACCATACTTATCGAGTGTCATCTCCCTTTGAATTGTGCTTATATGTGTAGAAATGTGTTTGGGAGGTACAAAGGAATGCCACTAGTGAACTGTAATTATCCTCAACAATAATGGTGAGAGGTCCTTAGGGTTTAAAACATTAACCAATTCATTAATGGTAGTCAAAGTCATATTTTTTATTTGTACATGTGGGTGTACACGTGGAACCACATCCTCATTATTTAATCAATACTTTTATGCCCACAATAACCCTTCTAGAAGATGCATTATCAATCTACGCATTAATAGTTGTATAGTCATGTAGCTAGGTAGATGGAGATGGTCAATGAAAAGAGGTAGGAGTGTTAGATTTTGAGTGTTAAGGATACCTTGTGACTCATGCCATTGGTCAAGGTTTAAGGTTTAGAAGGGAGACATGCCAATAAGGGGAATTATGAATCTTCAATGAGAGTTTGTGAAGGATCAAGGTTTGGAAAAGAGGTATGATGATATGAGAAGCTCTAAACTTCCAATGAAAGAGGGAATCAAGGAAATGAATGGTTGAATGTATGATTGGATGGGGAAGTTCGATACTCTGATGAAGATAGAAGAGAAAGAAAAATTGAGAGGAAATTCATGCTAGGAAGGGAGATTCACAACTTTGGTAGCTTACATATACTTAATCTAGCCATGCCTTCATACTTAGAATTTTGGGAATCTTAGACAAATGCATGGGGGATGAAGGGGAAAAACACATCCTAAGATTTTATAAGGTGAGATGTTGGAGTTAGGAAATGGAAATTTTGGATCGCTACATAAATTAGAGAAAAAGGGGACATGACAAGTCCACCCCACTCAAATTTACTTGTCATCAATAAATTTCAAGTTTGGATTCTCTAATATCTATGGGCCTTCCTAATTGGTTCCTAAATTGTCCTTTACTTGCTACTTTTTACTTTGATGTTTCCCAAAGAATTGTTGAAATCATATGATCCATGATATTTCCTAATATAATATTATTGTGATGCACTAGACATAGTTGTTAATGTTTTGACGAAATATTTACATGAATATATGGTAGTTGTTAATGTATCCTATACATACCGTGTAGAAATAATATTTAATATTATAATCTCTTAGGATAATATTTAGTTTAGGGATCTTCCTAGTGCATTGGATAGAGATTTCATTAGTGACCCTTATATTAGAGCACTCAAAGTCTTCTATTTTTTATCCTCACTTTGCCACTAGACCGTCATCTATGAAATTATGAGTGTCACATGTATTAATGAGTATAGCAACTCATTGACCCTTTACAACCCTGCAAATAGAAAAAAGGATTATATTTGGAGTGATATAGATATTATCAAAGGTGCCTCTAGATTTTTCTTCTCCTTCCTTTGATTTTTATTCTCCTTCTTTTATCCCTAGTTTTGGTTCTTCCTCTTTTTTGCTTGATATATCTAGCCCCTCAACTCCCAACTCATCTTCCAAAACTACTTCAATGTAGTGAATTTGACCCTTTCATGACACCTATGCCTAGGTGACAAAGGCTTCTTGCAAGTGAGTATTTTTTCCCTTCTCAACTCGTTCATCTCTAGGTTTTGTCTCGATGGTTAATTCTTAGATTGATGTATCTTCTTATGAAAGGATTTTTGATAGGGAAAGTACTTTTCTAAAAAATGTTCCTTGGCATAGAGTTTTCAAGTGTTAAGGCCCTCTTGATTTCTTTCTACAAGGAAGGTGGTTGAAAGGACTTGACCAATCCTTTGAGATACTTAGTTAGTCCCTTTATGAAAAGTATAGATAACCTCCTTTTTTATGATATTGGGCACCATTATAGATAGTTTCTAATATTTTATCACATAGTTCTCCATTTACCCATATTTCTTGAGCTAATCCAATTCTTTTAATTATATCTTAGGATCCTTTCTATCAAACCTCATAATTAGTAGCTTGCATAACTCATTATATGAGTTGATAAAGCCACATAGCCTTGAATGATTAGTCCATGGTACCACCATTCATGTGTAATACCCTCTAGATGTAAGCTTACAAACTTAATAGCCTCATCTTTAGTCATAGGATTGAGAGTTAGGCATGTGTCTGATTTATACACCCATGCATAGACAATGCATTTATTGGACCCATCATCGGTGGATAGTGTTAGCTTCCTTAAGACATGTTACATATCTCTTTTTGGAGGTTTTTGTCTAGGTTCATTCATAGGGTTATTCTTATCAACCTTCTTTAGATTTATAAAATTGGTAAGGACATTTCAACTTGAATCTCCTTTAGAAGAGTTTAGTACTCAAAGTAGCAAGCTACAATATCATCAATGATTGGATTTTAGGCTATCATTTAAATAGTCTCTTCTTCCATATAGATGAAGGTAGGTTGGAAGTTTTTGTAGATAAGATAGGGACTATCCTAGATATGTGTTGGTGGGAGTGACATTATGGTTGTTAGCTTCAGAAGAGCTACCTTTACCGTTCTATGATTTATGTATTTTTATGTTATTATCCATTTATGCACCATTTGTGCCAACATGTCCAACATCATATCAATTTTTCTCTCGATACTAACCTTAGTGTTCTCTCTTACATTAGATACCTTTTCCTTATCTTCTATAATATTATATCATGACTCCCTTATGGAGTAGTTCTACTTTTTGATCTCCCTTTGGTAATACCTAGCCACTCTATCATTATAATGCATAAAACACCTTCACTATACAAATTAATTTTGAAAAAAACAAGTTGGAAGGATCACTAGCTCTAATACCACTATAATATCCTTGAAAAAAATTAATGAATATTTTTTAGACATACTTAAGTATATTTAATTAGGCCCTTGTAAAACCATAAATATTAAGGCAACTATTTGGCTATTTCTATTTTGAGGTTTAAATATTTAAAACCCATAACCTTAGAAACCTTAGATTGTGGTAATATTTACACAACATTATCAATATTTTATTATGCTTGAAACTTCATTAATTAACCCTAAAATGATAAACCCTAACCTATTATGCCTAAATCTAGCAAATCCCCAAAATTCCCCTTTGATATTTATAGAGTCACATTAAATACCCAATATTACATGGCCAAGTTTACAAACAAAGGATAGATAAATAGGATTTTTCCTTTCTAGAATACCTAGATGTATAAATTGGGTTCACAGATTGTTGAAAATGAAGGTAAAACTATAGTAAAAATGTAGCTCAAAATATGTAAATCCCATGTAACTGTAGATTCAATTTTAGTATACTTTGTCACAATCTCTTGTGTATGATTAATCTTGAATTAGATCAATTTTAATGTTGTAGAAAGTAGACAAAAGATTGTATAAGAAATTTAAGACAAAATAGAAAGGATACAACATGTACATGGAGAAACCCTTTCGGGAAAAAACTCCACCAGAATTGGTCTTGCTTGAATTATTTAACCTTTGAATAAGATTACAATAACACTGATTCAATTCTCCTTGACATGCTTCCTTTGTTCTTCAACAAATATTCTTTACAACCTGCAATATTTTCTCACAAAAATCTCTCATACAATTGCTGCAATAATAGACAATATTCTTGCTTACAAACTCATAAGAGTTATCAAATATATAATCATAAATCCTCTTGAGAAAATCCACGCCTAGGGTTGCCAAGTTGAGTTCTCATATGCATGCACAATTCAAACAAGAGTCTCCCTCAAAGTTGGTGCCCAACATTGAAGTGTTAACCTTGTAGTTGTCAAAAATATCTCATTCAAGCTCATCCTCAAAGTAGGTGCCCAAAATGGGTCCCACTTAATTGAGAATTGAAAATATCTTTTCCATGCAATAGTTGTAACTCAAAGATGCCAACTTGAGCGCCCAAGGTGGGCCCAAGTTAATCTTTGTTAACTGAAATACATCTGTCATCGATTCATACAAAACAATATGCATGAATGGTACTCCATCTGTTAAGTGGATGTATCCACCTGTTATCTATTCATGCAACTCAAGTCACTAAAGTTAACTAACATGCAACTGAAGATAACTAAAACGTAACTGAATTGAACTAAACCTCGTAAACATCAATCCCTATTTTATAGGAACTCAACATGCATAAATCTAAATCCCTATTTTGTAGGAACCTAGGATGTATTTATGAAGTGTACTCAATTCACCAACTAGTTAATTGAACCAAGGTGGATCCCACCTCCCATGTGGGTGCCCATGTGCTCCTATTTTGTAGGAGCTCTCCCAAGGCATCCCCGTATGCTCCTATTATTTAGGAATAACTACAAATGTCAAATTAAATATTCATTTCATTCCAAATTAATCTCTTCCTAATCCTATTGTTGTGGAACACATTCCAAGGACTTGGGAGATACATGAAATATGTTTAGAATGTAATTGAATGGTATCCTATTCCCAACACAAATAAGATAAATGTATAGAACGCTTCATTTACATTACACAAGATTGAATCGCCTTAAAAAATACAATTAGGGTAGCAACCATAAATATGAAATATAATACTATGATTTAATAATTAAAATTTTGAGTACATGACTTCAATATAAATTAAAAATACAATGGCTTACTGCATAGACAACCTATAAATTGAACAAGCTTGATATCATTGAAAATTCACTTCCAATAAAGCTCAAATATGATCTCTTTGTACAAGATTACTCCTTTAGTCAAAGGTGTTTTATCCTCCAATCTAGATGCTTGAACAATTAGTGCTCATAATGATTTTTGGTTAGGGTTTTTGTGGTTTTAATAATGATCCTTTTCCCTCTAGCCTTTTGGTTCATTATACACCCAAAAATATGTTGAAGCCTATAAATATGGTCACCATCTCAATATTGGTACATGACATGGACTTCCTATACCTATTGAGCATCATTATTGCTTGGATAATGATTGGAGTCATGCTTACATGTATAAAAATTTGCTTGGGAGGTATGGAGGAATGCCCCCTACAAATTATAATTGTCCTTGGCAGTAATGGTGAGGGTCCCTTAAGGTTTGAAAACCTGATGGGTTAATTATTTATAGTTGAAGTTGACATAGTTTTCTACATAATTGAGTGTACACATGGAACCACATCCATATTATTAAATGATACTTCTATGCTCGTGAGAACCTTTATAGAAGGTGCATCATCAAATTACGCATTAATGGTTGTTTGATAATGCAAAGAGGTAGATGGAGATAAATGATGAAAATAATCAAATCTGTTAGAGTTTAGGTGTTGAGGATACCTCATGACTCATGCCATAAGTCAAGGTTTAGGGTTTGGAAGGGAGGCATTCCAATGAGGGGAAGTTTGAATCTTTGATGAGGGTTTGTGAAGGCAAGAGGTTTGGTGGAGAGGTATAGTGGTATGACATACTCTTAAGTCTTGGTAGAAGAGGGAATGAGGGTAGGGAATGGATGAAGGGCATGATTGGATGGGGAAATCCAATAGCTTGACAAAGATAGGAGAGAAATTTGACTTGGGAAGAAATTCATGCTAAGAAGGGATACTTTATAACTTTGATGGCTTACATAGACTTAGAAGATTGGCCATAATTTCATACTTATAAATTTTGGGGATCTTAGGTAAAAGCATGAGGGGTGAAGGGGAAGAACACATACTCAAGATTGGATTAGGTGAGATGGTGGAGTTAGGAGATATACATTTTTATCTCACTACATAAATTATAGAAAAAAAAGACATGACATGCCCACTATATGAATCATGTATTTTCAAACTTGATGAGTTCTATCTATAAATGCAACAACTAGGCAAGGAAAATTCATCTTAAATAAGTAGCAACCAACAAATTAAGACTAGATACTATTAACAACAAGTGGTGCCAATGATAAAAAGGGTTTGTACTTCTATATTCATTTTATGTAAAATTGTTTGTCATGTGTTCTTTGTTTCTTTTTATCAAAGTAATATTGATCTTCATCAAAGGCTCACGAAATCAACAACTTGATACTCATTCAAATTATAATAGTGGAATGGCATAGACTCAAATTTTAGTAGTAATTTTCTTTATCATTTTATGCAAGGTTTCATTTCTTAGAAACTCAATATTACAATCTTCTATTATTGTGAAGAAATTGTATAGTTAGTTAATAGTGACAAATATTTTGGAAAATATGGGATTAGTTTTGTAGATAGGGAAAATCAGGAGAAAAACATGAATCATCGATAACAACCACAAAACTACCTAAATTCAAGCCATAATGACCCTAATCTAATAATAAAGAATAAGGTGGCAATAGAAATCAAATAATGAACCAATAATACCTCGATTCCTATGTCAAGTTGATTCTCCTCCATTGTTCTTCTCAATTTTGCTTGTTTGCTCTTAGATATGTAGTATACAATATTTGTAATAAGCTCAATGTTGATGTATGATAGGAAGATCTCAAAGAATGTAGTTCCTTGAGATCTATGATATGAGTGATAGCAAATATTGAAGATTGTGGTTAAAAGTGGAATAAGGATAGAGATAGATGAATTAAATAATTACAACAATTATTTAATTTAGGAGATAGTGGATGAATAATTAAATAATTAAAAATAATTATTTAATTATAGGAGAAAGGATGGAGATAAATAATTAAATAATTAGAAAAAAATATTTAATGATAGATGAGAGGAGGTGGTAAATAATTAAATAATTAGAAACAATTATTTAATGATAGATGAGAGGAGGTGGTAAATAATTAAATAATTAGAAACAATTATTTAATTATAGATGAAAAGAAGGTAATTAGTGACATAATTAAATAAACTAAAATTTATTTAATTAATCAAAAGAAGAATAAAGATAAAGTGAATTAATTAAATAATACAAAATAATTTAGTTAATAGACGAAAGTGGTATTAAAGAATAATTAAATTATTTAAAATTATTTAATTATGAAGGAAAGATACCAATTAGTGTAAAAATGTTATCCGTAGGTTTTAGACATTTTTCGGTGTCTACAAGTTCTATAATAAAGAAGGTGACACATTATAATGGTTCAACTCTTTCTTGATAAGGATGTGAGCACTAATGCATAACTATTATACTTGTAGACATAGTTGTCTACCTAGTAATCATCACAATCTGAAATCTTATTAAAAATTTCATATACCTTTTTATAATTCCATAATTTGGATACATGTCTACCATAGTAGTTGTAATTATGACATCTCTCTTACAAAAAATACTATAGAATGTATAACTTGATTGGCATATGGACTAAAACAATATTTTACCAATGGATGCACTTATACTTGTTAGTGTAAATAGTGACATTATACAAATAGTTATATTTTAAGCTACCTAGGAGAGTCCTATTCACACTAATTAGGTCTCAACTTAGAGACTTTTACTATTTTGTCTCACCTTACACAATTGAGACATATATACTCACCTTTTGAGACACCCATCTCATGTGCATATGTCACCTTTATCACACTTGTCTCATGCACATGAAACATCACAGACACAAGTCCTTCACTCATGGAGGAGGTTAGAGTCACACCTACCTTCTCATCTCACCCCTTTTCTATATATTCAAGAGGATTATATATAAATATATTGCATATCTCTGGCTTATTTAAAATCTCTTCTAGAAGGATTGTCATTATTCTACATGATCTATTGGGTTGTGAGGGTCGAATATTTAATTCCAACAATATTTACAATAAACTTATTTACAAAAATGTAATGTTGAATAAAATTCCTAAGATAAGTTTGTTGCATGATGAATCCAACACGTCATCTTGCAAAAAAATCAAAGTTGATTCTTTAGATAGGGTTAGAATTTAGGGGATAAGCATGGATCAATAATAGCAACCACAAAACTATCTAATTCAATCTAGTAAGACCCTAATGCAACAATGAAGCACAAATGACAATAAAAATCACAACAATGAAGCAATAATACTCAATCTCTACTCCATGGTTGATTCACCTCCATTAAACTCTTCTCCATTTTGATTTGTCTGTTCTCAAATTTGTAGTATGTAATGTACTCACTAAGCTTGGTGTTGATGCACGATAGCTCTAGATCTCAAGATGATGATAGCAAAACTTCAAAGATCGTGGTTAACCTTGAAATGGGGATGATGGCTTGCTTTTATAGAAATCCCAATTCAAATGAAGGGTTAGGATTGAATGATGAGGTATCATGATCAATTGATGAGATTAATTGAGAAGAAAAGATATAAGGATGGGAAGGATAGACCAAAACTCAAGAAATTGGAATGAGAGATAGGGCTTAGCTAGGAAAAGGTAAAATAAATAATTAAAACAATTATTTAATTTAGGGAATGGTGAGATGAATAATTAAATAATTAAATTTATTATTTAATTATAGAAGAAGAGGAAAATGGTAAAATATAATTTATTTAATTATGGAGGGAAAAACCAATGAATAATTAAATAATTAAGATAATTATTTAATTATAGGGGAAAATGAAAATAAATAATTAAATAAATAAAAAATTATTTAATTATAGAGGGAAAAAGGATAATTAGTGACATAATTTAAATAAATTTGATATTTATTTAAATTAATCAAGGAGGAATAAGGATAAAGTGAATTAATTAAACAATTAAGAATTATTTAATTAATAGAAGAATTATGATATTAGGGGATGATTAGAAAGAAGACGAATTAATGATAAAATGTTGCTTGCAGGCTTGAGACATTTTTCAGTGTCTATAGATTCAAATCTCACGAGGTATATCTACTATGCATTAAATCCTTAACCATATGTCTCCATGCGACTACGACTACAACAATGAGATGTAATATCACATTCATGTTCAGGACTATATCTCTACCCAATTCCTTTCTATAATTTGAGAGACCACAAATGAAACATATTACTAGTGTCGATGTTCTTCATCATTTTTCTCTTTTTTTTGATAATTGATCTCATTCCCCTAAAATAATGTTATATCTTTTTTTGTATATATTTTGAAAATCCTTTTTGAAAATAGAATAAATAAGAATAACAATATAAAAGATTTAATAAAAAAAATTACTAGTTAATATTTTAATATTATCTAAACTAGTCATAAATAATAAATTTAGAAAATAATTTAATTCTAATTATTTTTTGAGAGGTGATTTAATTCTAATTGTTGAATAAAGCAATTCTAAAAAATAAGAAAGTTGTCCTTAATTTGAAAATTATCCTTATCCTCATCTTTTTAAATTCTTATCTTGAAAACTATCCTAATTAGATAATTAATTATATTAATTTTCAAAATGAATTCATAATTAGATATTTATGAAATTATTTAATTATAAATTATCTAGATTAGTTAGTTATATATATTATCCACACTTATGATTGTACCTAACACCACTATATGCCTATAGACTCATCAAAATAGACGACATGTAAACTTAGTATAAATTTGTGATGATTTTTAATAGGTTCAAACCTCCACATACTATCACGATGTACCTCCCTCTCTTATATGATGCTCTCCATCTAAAAATTAGAGAGTTAGAATAACCATATGAATCCACCTCAAACCAACATGTAGTAGTTAATGATTTATAATACTTTTCCTTACCAAAGTGAAATCACACCAACCAAAATGCCATCATATCTAAATTTTACCTTAAATGACAATGCAAGTATATAATGCTCAATTCAATAAGACTATCATTTATTTAAATCTCAATCAAACATGATTATCAATTCTAGAGATTAATAGATAGAAAAAATGAGATGTGACATCTAGTTTTGTATAATCAATTTCATGAGAGCCATGATATCTATGTTGATTTGAAAATGTTTGTGAAACACCTTGTCATAACTCATAATTGAGGTAAGTTCAAAATCACGAGCTTGTTTACTCTAACCACATTAGAAGAGGAAGTGTTGGCTTGTTTGGACAAGCATGCAAAGATTAACCCAAGTGTGAAGTTTTAGCACTTGGAAGATTGTAAGGGCAATTGAGTGTCCTACCTTAAAGGCAATGCAATGCAAATAGTAGTTGTTAAAAGGTCCATTAAGCATTTTGAATATTCTAAATGTGGTGTTGGTGGGCTAAGGTGTAATACATGATCTATTAATTTAAGTTTTCTTTCTTTGTAATTCCTCCTAATATCTAATATATTTATGCTTAATTTTATTATATATACAAAACTTTCTACTTTCTTTAAAACTTTAAAAATATATTAATCTTAAATTAATACTAGATGGCAACCTCAAGATGTTAACAAAAACTATTAAAGAACCAACATACAAAAATAATAAAAACAAAACACAATCAACATATATTTGAAAAAAAAACTATAAAATTAGATAAAATAAAAAAGTATTAAGTAAATAAATTAACTATGAAATATCTCTTAAATAGAGTAAAAGAAAAATATAAATATTTTTGTAAATATTATTTAAATAAATATTAAAAATGATATTTATATAGAAAAATAAAATAATTTTTATTTTTAAATTTGAAAATATATTTTATGATATAATGTATTATTATTAAAAAATAAAATATTAAAAATCTTAATAAATTTAAAATAAATAATTGTTTAAAAAATATTAGTGAATAATTAAAAGAAAACTCTATTACTCATCTATTTAAAAAAATACACTAACACATCCATCAAAAGTCTCCCATAAGTCTTCCATGGCAAATATCTTATGAATCACAACTACTACAAACCATCCAAAAGCCCATAGAAATAAAATCTTAACCACATCAAGTAAAACACATGTACTTATTTCACCCTCCCTTAATACTTTTTTTTTTAATATATTTACTCATCTATGTATATGTTTATCTTGTACTAATGTTATTTATTTTTCATCAAAGTTTTCGTGCACAATAATTTTACTGGACAGGAAATGTATTTATTGATTGGATGACCAAGATTACAATTAATATTAAGACCTTTGGATTGGCTTAGCTTTCCTCTTCAATTAGATAAATATAAATAAGATATTCAATAAAACAATTTTCATTTATTTATTTAATTTCAGGAAAGAAAGGCAATGGAGTCTTATTTAATGTTTCATCGGCAGCAACTCTCGTTTTCCAAGGCCCAATCAAAGAAAGGAATACAATAAAGTTAATATTTATTCTATACTTTCAAGGCGCTTAATTGGCTCGCATCTCTAAAAAAATACAGGAGAAGAACACATTCTCTAGCGTATTAGTTGCGCACACGTTAACGACATTGATAGACCTCGTTGACAATGAATGGTCGTCGAAATAAAACGAAATGAAAACCAAATTAAATTAAATTCACTCAAATTTGCTCTGCTGACTGCCGGTAAAAACTCCCCGTTCGGCCGTGCGTGCCGGAATTTTTTGGCTGTTTTGTACTCTGAACTGCCGGCGTCAATAAATGCAGTTTTAACCGCGCCTTGGATTTTTTTCACCACTCATTCGATTCTTCTACGGATTAAATTAAATTCATTATTCATGTTTTAATTTTTGCGCTGCCAAATTCACATAAATCGATAATTCATCACGTTGGATCCATTCGTCCGGCCATCTGATTATAGGAAATTTCCCCTCTCAATGACAAAATTTATGGTGTCTATTTTTATATATCGTAATAATTTCTCCGAAAGCCGGTGGACTGAAAATCTGCAGCTGGTTAATCGAGCTTGAGGAATACGATGAAATTATGTTGAGGAAATTTTGATTTTTTTGGCCTTGGCGGTTGATTTTCGCTGGCGATGGCGGACAATAAATTATCAGGAGTTGGGGTTGTAAGGCAGCGGTTTCATGTAGAATTAAAGCCTGACGAAACGACATTCGTTTCGTGGAAGAAATTGGTGAAGGATTTGCCAAAGGCCGTCCAGAATCTTCCTTTTGAGCCTCCCGCCGGAGCTCACCCGGCCTTGCAAGCTCGGATTGCTCCAGAGGTAATCAAGCGTCTTTTTTTTTCATTTATGTTTTTAGAACCCTATGTGAAATTCTATTAGGGTTTATGAATTTGTTTCGACTTAGGGTCACGAGTGAATTTATATGCAGAGGGTTTGTTTGCTTCCTTGTGCAGTGCAATCAATGGCTTGGATTTTTATTAATGTGAATTCAAATTGCAATTTGGCCCAAAGTATGAGTGCTTGATATTTGTTTTGTGCCGGATGTGTGGAATTTGTTTAAACTTTGTGTTCCCAGCATTTTGCCGAGATGGATTGACGTTGCTTAGGAGAGGAATTTTGTAAATCTTGGTTTTGTTATCGTTGTTTATCTGTTCCTTCCGTGTTTATTGGTCCCAATGACTAGTTTCCCAGTGATAAGTTTTTGGAGAGGTTATGGGTTGCCTTTAATGTGTACAGAGTAAGCTTGGAGCACATTCTTAGATTTGTAAATATCGGATGTATCCCATGGGCGATCATTCTTTGTCATAACCTTACCACTTGTCTGCTGGAGTATTGGGCCATCTTAAAAGAGTGATGCCATCAAAAACCCTAGGGCAATATATGGTTGTTATCATATATATTTTTTATGTATGATTTTTTTTTGTCTTAGAATGAGTTACATTTACCAGTCTGTGGTCTCCTGCCAAGTTTCCAGCAAAAATGTTGTTCATGATATTTACAGTAAGTGCATTGTAAGCTGCAGCACAAGCTAATCCTTTCTAGTCTTCCTATGCGGTCAAATGTTATTCTTAGTTGAAGTCTGCTTCTCAAATCAGATGGTTATAGTTTTTTCAGATTGTATTGTCTGGCATTGGTTCTGGTCAAAGAGTAAGCAAGAGAAGCGAATCCTACAAGTACTTTGGCGATCATTTGTTTGAGCATTAATTGTAGTCTTAAGTAGGATTTTTTATATGGGTCCCTTTTCTATAACTCTTGTTAAACTTTAGATTCAATTTCATGCTTGATTATCTATGGTGAAAGTAAGGCACCTTGGCGGTAGACAAAACATCAATTATTTTGCAACACATGCTTTATAGCTAAATTATAGAACTACATTGAAGTTTTGAACATCTATGACGTGTTCCTTTCTTAATTGGCAACTGGACACAGGTAGTATACAGAGTGCACAATCTTTTGTTTGATAAGGAAATCTTTGGTCCTTGAACTTTGGAGTATAGGCAAGCTGCTTTCCTCTTATCTTTGAGATATATACTACTTTTTTTCTGTTTGTAATGTTAATTAGACTTTTGTGGGTATAATTTGATAAAATAACAATATTTACTATCTAGATTTTCTCCGGTAGTAGGTTGGCAAGGTTAGTGCTACAGGTCTTGAGAGAATCCAAGATAGTTTATTTATTTTTGTACCAAAACAGGCTCTCTTGGTCACTTAGCATTTGATTCCCAAATGACAGAAGCGTAAACAATAAAATGTGATATTTGATTGTTTGAGTGGTTCACTGGAACTCGTGGTTTAACTTTATATTGTAATAGTTGAGTTCCATTAAAGAAAAACATCTTTTAAGAAGAAAAAAGGAATTTTTTTACAGGTAGCACATGATGGAAATTCATCACTTTGTTTTTCTGACAGAAGATGGAAACCTTAGGGAATTGCCACCATTATCTCTATATGATGTTCTTTGAAGGCTGTAGAGATTTTCATTTCTATGTGCCTCAAGGTGAATTTTTTTCCTTTGTTAATCTCTTCCTTGCTGAAAATGATTTGCTGACAAGGATATCATATTTTCTCCATAACAGATTTTGAATAATCATTAATAATACAATACAGTGTTGTCTTCTTTTCCTCTTATTCGAGGTGAATTTTTCGTCTATTGGGGTTATACCTTGAAGGTTTTATGTTCTGTTTTTGAGAATAACTTCTTTTTTTATTTAATTCATATGAAATGGACACAACAAACTATAATGTGCAACCTTTTCTTTGAAATTACACATTTGGTCTTATAATTTTATGCACTTCTTCATCTTTCATGTTTCTCCCTTTAAGCTGGAAAAGGTTTCCAATTGCTTCTGTGTAAAGGAATGTGTGACATGGACAGGAATTTGAGAAGAAAATACTCACAAGAGATGTGTTCTTGGGAACCGTTAGTCATGAAGAGTATATGTGATTGGTAAATGTGGAAAATATTCCTTGTTTGGTCTTGATTGTAAATTTGATTCTTTTTACCTTCAATTTTTTTATGATAACCAAAAGAACTTCAATTCAAAACTCTGGTAATAGTAATGATATTCTAGGACTTAAACACAAGCAGGAAGGATATACAAATTAGCTTTGATTGGTTTGAAAGCCTAGAACCAGGGCTATTAAGGCTTGCTTCTTGTAGAAAAAAGGGCCTTTTTTAAGAACTTGAGGTATAGCCTTTTCCATCTTGAATTTTGATAAAATAAATAAAGGCTTGAACATGCAGAATCCCCTGGTAACCTGAAATCCAATTGGAGAAGAAACCCTTAGTTGACTGCAACACATAAGTCCATTAAACTTATGAATGATGTTGGGGAGTAACTTCCCCCATAAGCCATATTTCTTCCCTTGAGGGATAACTTCAGTATTGAGAGGAATTCTCTCCAGCATTTACTTTTTGACATTCTTCTATCTATTTTGTTCACCTAGAAATTTAGCAATAATAGTAGAGGAGGACAGACTTATTTTGAGTGCCTTGAGGTTCTCTCACAAATGTTTCTGGGGTCATGAGAATCAGGTCAAACTGGGATTAAAGGTGACCTTCCAGTTTTGATTATTAGGTTTGTTCTCCTTTAATTGATGGAAAGTATTTTTCTGTTTACCCCAGTGTGTAGATTTCTATCTTTTTGGCAATGGTCTTGCACCGTTTGTGAAATGTAGGAGGCATTCTCTATTAGAACTTTTCAAGTTTGTTAATTCAATAGCTAAAGACTCAGCAAAGTGAGATAGCTTGTATGTGTATGAGGTAATATAATTAAATGTTGTTTGTTAATGGAACGAGTTTTTTAACTTTTTTTGTCTCGGTTCTTACAGTTATGCTTATTGTTGGTAGTAGTTTAATTACAATCATGCAAGGAGTTTGGAAGACTGGTTCTGGTCTGAGGAGTTAATATTTCTCAGAAGAATATTTAGGTTAGAATTTGAGGACTCATTTTTAACGGTTATGAAAGTCATCACCATTTTGAGTCAACCGTATTGAATATTCTGCTAAGCATCTTGCATGTGCACAAAGATTCTTAGATTCATATTGGAGTCATGTAGCAGATTATTCTCTTACAGTGTTGCAGAGGTTGTTGGTGAATTGGAAAACTTGACCATCAAAGATCTACTAATATACATTTCATCAAGTTGTTATCTTTACATCCTCTATCCTGATATTTTGTCTAACACCCCAAATTTTGAGTACAGGGCAAGCCAGAGATGAAGGAAAGGGTTCTGGGGACAGCTAGAGAGACCTTTAAATACTTTTTCTCTGGATGTATAACAATGCTTAGCATCATCATCACACTGACTCTGATTATTGTGGTTTCTGTCATTGTATGCACCCCAAGCAATCTCTGTAGCAACTCAGTATCTTCTCCATATCTACCTGTATTGATCCTCTGGCTCAACATTTCATTGCATTGCAAGCATCTGCCTATTCTTGAGCATTATTTGAATCTTGATGCTGAAGATGCAAGGTATTGTGCATGCACAGTCTTTTTGGTAATGTGCACACACAGTCTTTTTGATCTTCCTAGAGGTAAGTATGTTTTTCTTGTCAGTGTACAATCCTATAAGTCGACCACTAATGCTATCTGAGAATGAATACAAATGCCAATTTATTATCTTCTTGGAATGATATACCATGCTTTTTGGTTGGTTTGTCACTTGTCCTTTTTATTGTCTAGTTAAGGTTTAATCACAGAAGGATGAAGGCATTCCTTAACAGTTGTTTGCAATCAGATTGCTTCTGATTTGAAAAGCTTGAATTTTCTAGCTTTTGGCCTGTTTAGATTTTGCTGTCAATTATTATTAATCACTCCAACGTTAAATCTAGGCTGGGTTTTGATGAAATATTGTCTGATTTATCATTATTTTTGGAATGACCTGTTGTTCCTTTTGGTCAAAATGCTATTAGTCCTGGTTATTCTTGATTTAAGTTTCAACCATGCAAGATTGAGGGCTCTCCTAGACTGTTTTGTTATTTAATCAGAAATTTTTAGTTTACATGCAATGACTTCTTTTGACAATAGAATTTTTCTTCTTGTTATGTGAGGATCTTAAATTTTATACTGGAAGGAGGTTTGAGATTTTACATTTATTTTGAACGTTTAAAATAAATTTTTAATTTTTTTTGTTGATAATTTACAGAGGGATTCTACAGGGGGCCTCACTTAAAGTGAAAAACCAATAAAAATATATAATAAGCTAATAGGAAAGGGGACCAAGCATGATGACCATACAAAAGACTAGGCCACAACAGAGGTCAAAGTCAAGCAGGAGAACAAACGGCCAAAAACAGCCCAAGGAAGAAGAAGGGACATCCAGATTAATATTTGCTGAAAAAAGGCTATGACAGGGATGAGACATCCTAGCAATCTGAACCACCACTGCTTCCAAGCGACAAACCCATCTGAGGAACTGATGACAGCCAAAAGTTTTTGCCTTTAGAAGTTGGAGAGCCATAATCAGCCAGTTCAGGAAAGTTAACACCATAAATCATTTTCTTATGCTGAACCAAATGATGAAGGGCACCATCTACCCTCTGCAGGAGAGTAAGAGCACTGGTAACCTCTAGAGTATCCTTGGAGTGGGTAACCAAGAGATGATGCAGAATGGAGTGTAAGTTTAAACAGAAAGATTGTAAATCCATTAGCTGGTGATAAACTTCTTAAACTTCCTACATACATCACCCTTGGAAACCACCTCTTGTAGAGCTGCATGTGTCAAAGAAGAAGGCATTTATTTCATTAATGCTGAAAGAGGCTATTTTGGGTAGTAGAAAATTAGGCACCTAGCTTTGCATTTTACCTTCAGAGACTTTTGCCTTCAAACATTGCAAGAACTCCTCTCAGATAGAAGATTTACAATGAATCCTACCAAAATCTCAACCGCATTAGGCCCTAGAACATCTTTCACTAAACTCAAAGAACATGGAGTTGAGAAGTTGAAAATCACTTTCAACCAATGATTTGAGATAGCATCCCTGAGGAAGGGATCATAGTGTTTTGAACCTTTCCTCATGTAGGTCATCAGGACTGGGGTCCAGACTAAATAACAATAGAAAACTGAAAGTTCCACACAACCACCAAAAGGAAATGGCAAACGGAACAAAAAATCCCCAAGATATAAGCATGGCAACCTAAAAGATGAAAAATAGAGGGTGTGGTTGGCTCTAAATCGATTTCCAACCCACCCACATCACACCTCTTAAAGACATCTGCCATGTAATGGCCTTTATGCAAGGCAACCACCACCCCATAAAAGCCCTAATAATGAGAAATTGTGGCAAGTGAGCAAACTTCTGGTGAAGGACAAGGAAAAAAATATCAATAGGTGGAGGTAGGGAAGGGGGGCCACCTAACCATCTGATCCCTCCAAAAGTACGGCTTATGGTGGCAGGTCCAAAACAATTAGCTTTTCCAAACCTTCCGAGTCCTCAACATCTTTAGCCACCAAACATTAGAAAGGAACTAGGTCAACACCATTATTATCTAGCAGATCCACTGCCTTGTTGCATTCATGCAAGCAATGAGTGAAAAAATATCCTTGAAACCATCACAAATAGCAAAAGCTTCATCCTGAAACAATTTTGCCTTCCAATTGGGACAATCTTTTTTAGTCAACACTTTTATGATAACCAAAGAGTACCCTGCACAATCAGCTTTCTACAACCTGACTCTCTAGCTAGTTTGAGATCTTCCACTACTGCCAACTGTTCTGCCTCATTGTTGGTACACATGCTAAGGAAAAAGGATTCTCCTCACAAATTTCCTTATCATTTTGAAAAACATGCCCACACCTGTTGAACCAAGATTTCTTTTTTGAGCACCATCAAAGTTTAGTTTGACGAATTCACAAGGCAGCTTTGTCTAGTGAGCTTTCTCCTGAACTACTTTGTTATATCCTAACCTATTAACAGGGCTAAAGGATTTTTTATGTTGTTTATGTTTTAATCAAAACATTTATGCACCGCTACTTATATCTAATAATTATTTTTACATGGCATTCATTAATCTCTACTAACTGTTACATTTGCTTGTTAGTATTGGGTGAATTAAACCCACCATCCATAAAACCTAGAAGTACCCTAAGTTACCGATTCGTTTTTGGATTCGGGTACAGGTACGTTCTGTCAAATTTTTTTTTGGGGTTGGGTACGTTTTGGGTACGGCAATACAAAAAACATATAAAAATCAGAAATATATGCATATTTGCAGGTAATTAAGTTCAGAATACACCACCATATTAATAGTCTAATAACATAGCAAAAATACATCACCACTTTCATAGTCAAATATTAAAATATTAGTGATACTCGAATGTCATGATATAAAATTATAAATAAAAGTTCAAACATAAAAATGTCAAGTGTTTACAATCAGCCATTATTGATCATTGATCAATCTGAATCATATGGGTCATAAAAAAAAGCAGCATCATCAACATCATCAGATGCTACATTTTGTGTAGAACCACAAATAGCATCAGTTGCACTCGCACAAGCACTGCCACTAGCATTGCCACTAGCACTGACACTACCACTCTCATGCTCAGTAGTTGCTTCAGGGTCATACTCATCATCAATATCAAGTGCAGCTAAGTGACTTGTGGAAGCATCCAAGTCAAGCTGCTTTGGCTCAATATCCCACCTCCTTGTGTCTCCTTCTTTGTAGGAACTTTGTTTGTGTGTAAGGAGGCGCAAGTTTGAATGCACATACACCAAGTCCTCTGCCTTTTTTGAATGTAGCCTATTGCGTTTTATTAAGTGGATCAAGGAGTATGTGCTCCAATTCCTCTCAGAAGAAGATGAACTAGCAACCTATTAAGACCAAATTAAATAGTTAAGAACTTAAGAGTTACAAAATTTACCTATTGTTAAATGAGAGTGTTTTACCTATTTAATGTGTTTGGAGGCAAAGATTAGGGTTGGAATGAATATTTTATTATTTAGAAGTCAACTTTTAGTCAAAATAAAATTTAAAATTGCAAAAAAAGGCACTTTTTCCGCAGCCTAGGCGTTTTGACCTTTGTATTTGCGTCGGATTCTTCTGGGTGTATCTTGGACAAATCCACAGAGGCGATTTGTATCCATGGTGTATCCGTAGACGGAATTTTGTACCCTGTGCGAATTTGAATCGTATTGAATCCGATACGAATCATATCGTATTCAGAGGCTTAGAGGGGCGAATTGGTAACTTAGGAAGTACCATTCAAACATTGTACCATGATCGATAATGGTAATAGTGAAAGCAACTTTGAGAGGGTGAACTATTAGAAATTTGTTCGTATGAGTTCACGCTTAAATCTGTGCATATCAATGAAAGAACAAGAAAAAGTTTATTATTCATTATATTGAGGTCCTCAATTATTTTATAAAACATTCAGGTATGGTGAAATTCTTGTTCAATTTCAGGCTTATTGTGAAACCATCATCTTCATGTTGAAATAAATCTAATAAGAAAAGTACCATTAGTTTAATTAAAAAGTTAAAAGACATTTAAAATTAGATAGCAGCCAACTGTGATGGAATCGGTCAATGCCCATTTTAGAATAAATAGAAAGTTTTCAAAACGACAATCCAGTTTTATCCAACTTCTGTTTGTTATAGAATGTATAGCATTTGAATTTTGTAAGGGAAGGAAATTTGTATCTATTAAGTATTATCCATTTAATAAATAGGTACTTCTTGAATGCTAATCTAAATTATTAATTTCTGTTTGGCATATAATCTTAACGTTTAAATTTTGTGTGATAAGGAAAATTGTAACGATTATCCATTTCTTTTAAAATAAAATTTCCTTTTATCGAATGTGAGAAATAGTCATTCTTACCTGAGAAATACAAATATTGAAGCTAACTTTTTACTGTAACATTTAATTAATTTCAAATTTCAAATTTAATTGGATTATAGTACAAATATGACAGGTTGCAATTTTGTTAAAATGTAAAGTAATGGGTATTAAAAACATTTTGCCTCTATAACTATTATCCAGATCTTTGCATTTGCATCTATAAAATATACAAACTTCCACTAATTTGAATCAGAGAATGTGCTGAGGTTATTCCTCTATTATTTTAGGTATTTAATCAGAAATATTTAGTTTGCATGCAGTCTACTTGTTGAGAAGTAAAGATTCATTCTGCTTCTTAAGGATTTAAATTTATTTGTTCAGAAAGCTATGCATCATGAGTCAAATATGAGAGACTTATTAATAGTTTATGAAATATAGTAGACACAAATTATATTTTGATGATTCTTACTAATTTTCTAAGCATGCATCAGTTTGAAACACATAAAATAGAAAGAACTTTCTAGAGATTTTTCTACCCTCAGCAATTGTGTATGTGGTAGCATAATAGTAGAGTGTCTAAGGTGGGGTTGCATTTGCATGCTTCTTATCATGTTCCTTGAATGTTGTAGGCTACAACTGGGAATTCCCTTTTGCAGAAGGATCCTGTTTCTCCTCCTGCTAATCGATTCAGTGCTGTAATTGAGAAAATTGAACGATTGTACAAGGTAAACCTTTCCTGTTATTTTTTGCTGCATCTCATTTAATAGTGAACTTTTTTGTTCAATCTAAGGAAAGAGGAAAAGCTATTTCAAAGAGGCAATTACAAATTTGCTAGCCCCTATTTTTCTGTTGATATTGTTTGTATTGAGGAAGGGGATGACTTTATTTTTGAGGGATCAAAACTTCGTTAGAGAGCTTGTTTCATGGACCTTTTCTGGGAGTATCGTAGATTATATGTGAGACTCTATCTCTTGGTTTATTTAGGCATGATGTATCAGTGTGCGCTCTCTATTTTTCAGCTAAATTATCATGTCATGTATGACAGAATTGATAGATTTTCATGGTAGGATGTTTATTAGAAATGCAGCAGTTTGATGCTGTCTATCGAGGTTCTACTGACAACCAAGTAGTGCTTTCCTTTGTAATTTTTTGCAGGGAGATGAGAGTAGTGAGGAAGAACAGCTTGATAAGGGTCCAGATGATGACCAGTACGATACTGAGGACTCATTTATAGATGATACAGAACTGGTATGTATTGATTTTTAATTTATTATTCCACCTGTTAAGCATTTCTTAGGTTCTTAGCAAAAATAGCAACAATGTTGTCTAGTCTTTTATCAATACTATATTCTCGTCTATCACTCACAAATCCCAGCTTACTATGTATAGATAAACACCCGAAAGCCTTCCTTCTGATTAGTTTTCTTAAAATTTTAATTTCAAAAGACTTTTTTTTGTGATAGAATATTTCATCTCTTTGTAGGATGAGTACTTCTCTGTTGATAAAGCAAAGACAAAGCACACAGGATTCTTTGTCAACCGAGGGAAATTAGAGCCAGTGTAAGTAAATGGAGAGAATGATTTTGAAGAATGCATTACTTTTTTTTTATAGCATGTCAATCGAGATTTAAGCATCTCTTCATTAAAGAGTCTTCCACTCATGAAGAATTGCATTTTTATCTCTGCTGCAGGGCATATTTCCATGTCTAATGTACTAGACATGAACTCATTTTTGTAAACTGTTATTGACTAACTGACAAAGGCATAAATCTTGTTCCTTCAGAATTTTTCTACTGCCACTCACTGAAAGTACCGGTCTGATCAGACCAAATCTATGAATTACCAGAAACAGTTCAAAGAAATTTGAAAATTACTCTGTTTGGGATCAAGTCATCCGCAAATTCACCACTTTATGTTACACAATCACCTTTGAATGAGAAATCTGAAGTATATAACAAATATAAGTTTTACTTTGAACAGGGTATTGAAAAAGGAATTCTTAACAAATAAAAGAAAACAAATAAAGAAGTAGCTGTTAAAAACTGATACTATTCACTCTTCATGAGGTAGATCAATAGAATTATAAGTTTGAGGATGAGTGCTTACTGGATAAAGCCAAGCACATGCAAATCGTCCCAGAACTGGGATTGCAAAATCTCAGTAGTTAATGTGACTTACACATTATCAGTGAGCCTCTAGTGAACTGGGAAACATGTTCATGTGAGATGATTACAGTGGTAGTTATATATTCAAGAAACAACATCACTGTAGGAGTGATTCTCTTTGTTTTCACCCTGCCCAAGGTAGAATAACTTTTACAATTGAATCAGAACCACCTCAAAGCTGCAAAGATGAACCAGGATAAATTAGGATCTGGTACCACGAATGGTAATGGTGGAATACCAAGATGGATAGAATCTAGATGTTAGAGAGGGCTTGGAATACCTAGGGAATACTATTTGAAAGCATTTTATGAACTTAAGATTATTAATGTATGAGAAAAAAAGAAGAAAGAAAGAAATTCAAGTAATGTCCATGGATGATCAAAAGTAGGTCCAATAGGACTCAAGGGTACAGCCGTTTACAATAGAAAGTTATAGGAAGAGAAACCTAGTGAGGCCCCACAAAGGGGGAGAACAAAATCAAAGAAATACAAAACAGCGGGGGACTGCCAACACAAGCAGTCGAGAAACTAGTACAAACAGCCAAAAAGGGGGAACGAGAACCCCAAAGAGTAAAAGTTGAGGAATATTGAAGAGATAGGAAACCCCATCGAGTATCATTGTTTGGGCCAAAAATGGTAAATCCATTGGCATCATTGTCAATCATTGTGAAAGGATCAATACAAGATATGATAATGCTCATTAGGGAGTGCCAAAGGCTAGGAGGGTTGAGCAAGGTACTTCCCCTAGGGTCATACTTAACATCCAAGGGCAAAGGAACTTTCATAACTGATAATAAGGAAAAAGCTCATAATGTGCATCTGCCCCTATGGTTGGGGAGTGGCTGGAGAGAAGTAGATCTATGTCCTTAAGAAAGAGCCAAGCGACACCATCAAGAAGAAACATGACCATGATGTTGAGGGAGAATGTGATTGGGTAGAAGTTGTGAGAGATGTTGTCTTGCAAGTCCATCTGCGTCCATGTGAGAAGTAGCGGTATCTAAGGCCATTTAGAGTTGCCAATCTCCTGGATGTGTTGGAAGGAGGCAACCAACCTATGGGCCCTAGAATCCTTAGAGTTCATATGTAAGGATATGCATTGAAGGGTGTTGGCCTCCTAATTTATAGATATATTACTTCTTTGTTGTTATTTATATGGAATGATTCATAGTCTTGCATTAAAGCAATAGTATATGAAGAAAATGCATATTTCAAAAAGTGGAAATATACGTATGGATAAACTTTTTTCTTAGTGTTTGGCACTAAGATTGTAGGCTGTCTATTATGGTTTGTCTTTGGGTAAAAAGTGGGTCACATGCTTGCAAATGTACCCCATTTTCAGTGGTTCACAAGCTTCACTTGCCCATGTTTCATCAACACTCTACAACCTATGTGAAATGTTCTTGTGGCGTGAAAATTTGAATAAGGCCACTTTTTAATTAATTATCAGGGTGTTTGGAAAAATATTTATAAAGTATCTTTAGATTTATTGAAATCCAATTCATTCTTTCAACATTGCACCACCTTGGTGACATGCCTTTAAAGTCACAGGCTTCCTTATTGTAGTTGGATTTGGACATGGTGCTCTCACAAATTAACTTGTTTACCATTAGACAATAAACCTTTTGACAAGAAATATATATAGTGAATATTTTTTTTGATAGGTAAGGGGAGGTTTAGAGCCCTTTTCCTAATATTGATTAATAGAGAATTTATTACATATGTTATACGATAATACCCAAAAAGCACCATCAAAACAAGATTGGATTGAAACTTTCTAGACACCATTGACCCATAATTAACATCATTACAGAAGTTAATCTATTACATAGCAACAGTTATATTTATTAAATATTAAATGTAATATTAATGGTCATCATCGTTGACTTAGACTTTAGCTTAAGTTTCTTTTAGTTTCATTAAGTTTCTTTCAGTTTTGTTTAGTTAGCCTATAATCACGTCTCCGTGATTATCTGTTTCTTTCAGTTAAGTCTATAATCACATCTCTGTGATTATTGCAACTCTATCATTGTAATCTATATATTCTTGGCTGTCATGTTAATATAAATTATCTTTGATGTTTTTATCGAACATGGTATCAGAGTAGCTTGACCCTGGTTAGTAGTTTGAAGTTTTTAGAATCAAGGGTTTCTGAAAACACAAATCTTGGGCATCTTCATTTCAGTAATTTGTGAGTTTTTAATTCACGTGGAATGTCGTCTGCTCTTGTTCGTGTTTTTGCGTCCATGCCTGTATCTTCTGCATCCATATCATTTTTGGCGCGATTTTTTTTTCTAGTTTTGAGCATCCAAAATCGCAACTGAAAAGGGGTTTTTCTGGGCGATTTTCAAAATCGCGTGTGATCATGGTTTCTGGGCGTCGGTTTTTCTACTTGTGCACGCATTTTTTCTCCTGTGAACTTTAGGAGATTTCGTGCCATTTGTGGATGCGTTTCTGAAGGAGTTTGAGCCACGTTTTTTCTTCAACTCTCTGCTCGCTTTTTTTCCTACTTTTGGGTCCATGATTTTTCTGATTTAGAGCCGCAATTTTTGCTCTCCAAGACATGATTTGATTTGTAGTCTCTGGCGCGGATTTTCTCTAGATAGCTGAACGCGTTTTTGCAGAATAAAACCGCTATTTTTTAGCTCTGTTGAGGACGCATTTTTTTGATAATCTTTGGTCGTGGATTTCTTCTCTGCTACACGCGATTTTTAGCTCCATTTTTGCCCGCATTTTCCTACATTTTTTTTGAAATCGTGGGTCATTTTCTATATTTCTGGTGCTACACCTAGGGTTTTGCAAAAATCTCATAAATTTGAAGGCAATTTATTTTTTCTAATTCCAGACTCTTTCTGGGTTTTTCGAGAGGATTTTTGGGTAGGCATTAGATTTTTCTAGGTGGCTTGAAATCCATGCTTTGAAATTTGTGCCAGGTTTTCTTAGGTCATGGCAGCTTGAAAAGTCTTTTGAGCTAGTTTTGACAATTTTCTAGAAAAATAAAAATTTGCAAAAAGTTTTCTAAAATTCTCTTAAAAATTTTACAAAGAGTTTTAGAAAAAAAATTCTATAATTTTTTTTTTGAGTTTCTAAAGCCTCTTTTTCAGAGGATTTTTGAAAAATCGAAGTTGTGCTAGCTGATCATATAAGTTACCTCGTTTTTTTTGTGCTTTGGAAAATGGGAGGGATGGCGTCTTTGTCCAATATTATGTTGGAAAGCTCGCAGAGGTTCAATGGAAAGAACTACAACACATGGAAGCAAAGGATGCTTACCATCTGTGAGTACTGGTGTTTGGATGCGCTTGTTCTTGGTATAGAAGTTCGTCCCAATGCTGTTGGAAAGGATCAAGACAAGTATGATGGAAGTAATCGAGAGGCAGTCACGCTTCTTAAATTATCTATTGCCGATGACATGTTACCAGAAATACCTGTTGGTAAATCAGTTGCGAAGATCTGGAAGCATTTGAAAGATCTTCATGAGACTTCAGACAAGGGAAGGGCTTTCTTTCTAAAGAATATGCTCTTTTCTATTATGATGGATGACCAAGTGTCTTTGTAGGAACACTTGATGAAAGTAAAAAATATTCGCGATCAATTGGAGGCCATTGGTCATAAGGTAGAAGAGGAGGATATGGTGGTGATCACTTTGAAAAGTTTGCCACGTTCCTACGAGCACTTCATCGAAACGCTCAACATTACATCCACCAATGTTGACTTGAAGTTTGATAAGATGTGCAACAAGCTTTTGCAGCAGGATTGGTGGAAGAAGCAGTAGTGAGTCTCCTACTGTTGAACAAGCATTTACTGCCAAGGATGTTGGCAAAGGCAAGTCCACTCAGCAGAAAGGATGAGGCGATTCAGAGGAGGGCTCCAAGAAGTCTTTTACTTGCCATTATTGTGGGAAGATTGGTCATATACAGAGGTATTGCAGAAAGCGGTTGGCTGATGAGAAGTCCAACTAGGAAGCATCTTAGTAAAGTGCTCACGTAGCAGAGCAAACTGAGCAGAAGGAGTCTGTACACTTTGCATTTTGATGACCAACACAATATGGGTAGACTTAGTTTTTTGTTTGTATGATGACCATTAAGGGAGGGTATTAAATATTAAATGTAATATTAATGGTCATCATCGTTGACTTAGTCTTTAGCTTAAGTTTCTTTCAGTTTCGTTTAGTTAGCCTATAATCATGTCTCTGTGATTATCTGTTTCTTTCAGTTAAGTCTATAATCATGTCTCCGTGATTATTGCAACTCTATCATTGTAATCTATATATTCTTGGCTCTCATGTTAATATAAATTATCTCTGATGTTTTTATCGAACAATATTTGTATCTATTGACAAAAAGAGTGTACCATGACAAAACCCTATCAATTGATTACATGATGAGAAACCCAAACTATTGAAGACTATTATCGACAATTACAAAATAGATAAATAATAAAAAAAGATACTAGCATTGCAATACCCTTCCACATAACAAATCCTATGTATGTCAACATCTTGAATTAGGATCGAAGGAGCCATCCTCGTGCCTGACCAACACAACTTGCTTGGAAAGGAATTTAATGGCCTTTTTGGCCTTAGCCACATTGAACTCTCTTGCATAGTTGAAGATTTCATGGGATAGGCGAGCTCTGCCATTTCCACAGAAGGGTGGTAACCTTCCAGCCAATGTCCGTCCCTTAGAAAACTTTGAATAGAGGTAAGTTCCTTCATCATATTCTCCATATGGGCCTCAATGGCCCTTATTGTCTGAATAGAGGCCAACCCATGAAACTTGTAAATCCGTGCAAGGGAGCAAGGTGGGTTTGATTGGATTTTCTTTGTCCATTGTGTATTATAGTCCCATCCTAAATTTTTCCTAGACGTAGAACCTCCCCAGAGCTTTTGTTAACTCTATATCCCTAGTGAGCACGAGTGCATTGCTTACAAAGGTTGAAGAAATCTTAGAATTAACATGATGTTGTGTTGCATCTTAAATAAAGTCTTGCCTAAGGATTTCCTCAATAGCTTCCTTTACATCTTCTTCTTGAAAAAAGAAGACTTTATAAAGCCTAGTAGAGGAGATTTCACTGATAAATGCCATTTGCCGCATTGTGGAACCTAGCCTCACCACCTCCATTTTAGACAGCTCGCTTTGACTGCCGCAGATTTGATCAGGGAGAAAGAATTTATGGTTGTGATAAGAGCTGGCACCTTGTGATGAAATAATAACAACAATCTTGCTGTCGATGCACCGTACTCCCTACCTTTAATTTTGAGTGAGGTTTGCCTCACATTCATGGTGGCGCACAAGTTTCGGGTTTTGCCATCTTGCCAATTGATCACTAATAATTATACCTTAAGATTGAACGATCCCCCAATTTGTTTAAAGATCTCCCATTATGTTGCCTTCTCTAAGGCAATGGGAAATGTTGTATTCCTCCAGGGAGTCTAGGAATATTAGAGCTTCCTTCAAAATGTTGTGTAATCTCTAGTTCACTGAAGACCTTTATTTAAGACATTGAATAATTACCAATGAGTCACCCTTGATTATTACCTTGTTTGGGGGGAATAATTTAACTAGCTGTAAGCTGAGGAGCGCTTCTGCCTCTGCCTCATTGTTCATCCTAGGGCAAGCTTCGTAGAGGCAGCTTTGATTAAAAAGCTGTTGGAAATGTGAATAATTGACCCCACACTTGAGGGAAGAGGATTCCCTTGGGATGTATTTCCAAAATTAAGCTTCCGAATCCCAGCTGAGGGGTGGATCCATTTGATCCTGGATCTGTTAATAGGATTATGCAGACAACCGATGAACAGGAATATATCACTTTTTGAAGGGGAAAAATTGAGGTATTTGAGAAGGAATAAATAATAAATAAAGTTTCCAAAGATTTATTTATTTATTTATATATTGGAAATAGTCTACTAAAAGGTTACAATATATTTGGGTTTACTAGGCCAGGGCAGGTTACACATCAGATGAAAAAAACCAACTAAAAGGACACTAAATTCTCTCAGGCCAAAAAGATAAAAGCCTGAGAGACTTACAAAACTGATCACAGTCATTTATCTTTTCACGTTGTTTAACAAAGTAGATAGGGAGTATAAGTTTTCACATAAGCATCATGAATTATTCACATCAGGATTTCATATCATTGTTATTGCCACTATTGTCATTTTCATTTTCATTATTCTGTAGCAGCAGCACGTCCTGAATTTTCTTTGCTGAAACGCAAGTTATGTTCAATCTTCATATTATCATCTTTCTTGAAATATGGTACCTGAGCTGTTAGCAATGAAATCTGTTGGATTCAGTCCACAAACACACATATATTCGTCATTATTTTCTTCATCCTTAGTTTCGTCAATTTTACAACCTTATATTTCAAGATCTGGTCACCAGTTCCCTGTTTTATTTCAGATTTTCAGATCAGTGTGACCTCATTGTCTAGCTGCATGTAAAATCCATCTTTTGGAATCTTTAAAACCATTGTAACTTGTAGAATAATGGAGAGAAGAGTGAAATCTCAGGAGATTCTGTTAGGCACCTCTTTTTGTCCTGAAATACCTCATCATTTCTAACTCTCCACATGTGCCAAAAGATTTGGATGATAAAATAAGCCAAACTTATTTAGTATTTAGTTCATTATTGACTAACAAAATTGAACAGAATTTCATGCCAAGTAGTATCACATTTATCATCCCATCTGAAGATATCACCAAAAAACATGGACCGTAAACTTTTAGCATATTGACAGTCAAAAAACAGGTGTTCAAAACAAAATTGCACAATAGACAAACATATGGAACTAGTCCTACATCATTGAGGAAAGAACTCCAAGCAAGTTTATTAAAAATTAGAAGCCATTCGAAGCAAGACTTCGTAGTTTTATATCCTAAGATTAGAGCAAGGGAATAACATGCGCAACACCAATAAGAGGTGCTCTCTTGTCTTAAGGAGAACAAGGCAAATGAACGAAATAGGATGAAGATGGAAATGATTTCAACATATAAAGAGGTACAAGAGCTTGATGATGAGCACAAAATCATTTTAGAACCCACGGGAATCCTTCAAGCATGCACTAAGAGGTTGCAGACTAGGATGATTAAAAAATATTTAATCAAGTGGAAGAATCTAGCTAGTGAAGATGTGACATGGGCAGATGAAGCATTCCTTGAGAAGCATCCAAAGTTTGTCAATGGTGGGAGCAATGTTAGTTTTAAGGGGAGGAGCACACTACAACTTTAATCTTTCTTGTGATCATCCTCTACCCTAAGATTTACATAGAAAACCTTAATCTAGGCTAACCCTTCTTAACGAGGGAGTGGAGGGTCATCCTACAACCAACTTTATTACTTTTGGTTGAAGGGCCCTATGTTCAGTTTCTTTCGACTATGGTCCATTGTTCATAATTTATGCCTTTAGAGGAATCCAAAGGTTTATATTCTTGGGGCCTTTTGGGTGGGGGGAAGAGGTGAGTAATATCATCATCCATTGAAGGAGACCCAACCTTTGCTAAAGGAGCCACCTTAAAATTGCTTGAAGGGGGCATATGGGTGGTAGAGGCGGATTAGTGAGTGATGATGACGAATACAAGTTGCAGCTTTCATCTAAGGCTTTATAGAGTGTATCCTCATCACCTTCGCTTATTGAGATTGTTGAAATACCCTCACTCATGTGCCATTGCATTAAGAATTGACTTCTTTGTGTTAGAATGAGGAAACTCATTAGCCTTGACAACTTTTGAGGAACAAGAATCTAAATCATGTTTGGTTGTATTATGTGGATCAATCAGATGATGATGGAGTTCTGTCCCATCTTGCCAAATGGGTTTGAGAGAATCCTTCAAGCCTCAAATGCAAATTTTTTATATACCTTTTTATTACATTGAAGAGTATTGTGTCCATGATTGAAACAACTTCTAGACTTGAAATGTAGTTTCTCACAATTGTCTCCAAGTTTTGCCTTCAACCTTTAAATAAATTTCTTTTTGGGAGATATTTAGATAGATCCATTGCCACACACATTCAGGCGAAGGTTGTACAAGTTTTGTTGGTAGTTTCTGTAATGAAATAACTTGTACAAGAAAAGAATATGATAGGAAATATGGTGCAAATAACTTATAATAATTAGCCACTTTGAGGGCCAACCTCCAAATGTAAACCACTTTGAGGGGGCAACCTCCAAATGTAAGCCACTTTGAGGGGGCTCCCTCTAATAGTATTCAACAAGAACAAATTTCACAATATGATGATGATAAACTAATCACTACCTCTTATATATACTATGCTTATGACATGGATGCCACCTAATCACATATCCCTAAGCACGCTACAAGTTAATGGTGAGTGTGTTCCTCCTCTTAAAACTAACAACATTGCCCCCAATGTTGACAAACTTTGGATGCTGCTCAAGGAATGTTCTATTTGCTGAGGTCACATCTTCACTGGCTAGATTCTTCCACTTAATCAAATACTCTTTAATCATCCTAATCCACAACCTCTTAGTGCATGTCTGAAGGATTCCCTCAGGCTTCGAAATGATTTTGTGTTTGTCATCAAGCTCTTGTAACTCTTTGTATGCTGAAATTTTTTCCATCTTCATTCTCTTTTGTGCCTTTGCCTTGTTCTCCTTAAGACTAGAGAGCACCTCTTATTGGTGTTGCATGTGTTATTCTGTTGCTCTAACCTTTTTGTATGCCTTCAAAGAAGAGGTGACGAATGGTGGATGGTTCCTAGGTACTAGTTGAATGGCTTAATAATCTTGGTCTTTTTTGGACAGTAGATCTTTTGGCATCTCTCCAAATAGTGATAGCACATTGCAATATATTATTGGCTTGCGCTCTTCTTCTTCTTGTATATCCATCTTCGGTAACAAGTTTCAAGACTTAAAATGATTGCTAACATTTGGATCAGGATTGGCTTGTCTCAATGATCTGTCTTGAATCTTGATTGATCAAAACATAGGTTCATGTGAGATAGATAACTTGTTAAAATGATTGCTAACATTTGGATCAGGATTGGCTTGTCTCAATGATCTGTCTTGATTGATCAAAACATAGGGTTGTGTGAGATAATTAAATTTTGGATAGAGTCTTGGAGTTGAAACATTATTTCCTTGATGGTAGCCATTTCTCCCTTCACTTTAGACTTGATACTAGACATTTCTCCTTTCATTTCAGATTGCATGCTCTGCATACCTGCATCTAGTTGCAATTTTTCATCTACAGAAGATCACATCAGATCTAAATCACCACCTTATCCTAACTATGAATCTCTATCCTCTTTGTGAAGAGTTTTTCGTGGTGTGTAGGAATTCTTACCTTGACCTCTAGTTTAGGGCCCTGTCATGATGCCACCAAAATATTTTTGACAATAACTTATTCAAAACAAATCAAAATAAATTGAAATTTTTATTATAACTTATTCAAAACAAATCAGAATAAATTGAAATATTTTATTATAACTTATTAAAAAAAAATCAGAATAAATTGAAATATTTTATTATAACTTACCTTTGCCTAGATGTCACTTTTAAAAAAAAATCTCCAAGAAATTTGTTGATTTGTAGTCTTGGGAGGAAATTTGGTTAAAACCCTAATTTCATAAGAACTCCTTCAAATTGGCTTTAATGAGCTCAAATCTGGACATATAGTACCCTGAATATGTTTATAGTCAACCCACCAAATTTTAGGATTTTTTTTGGCCAAATTGAGAGAGATATGCACTTCACAGTCTGACCTCTCTAATTGAAAGAAATCGCCTTGTTTCTTGCCAAATTGATGCCAAGATCATGCTCTAATACCACCTGTAATGAAATAACTTGCACTAGAGAACAATACAACAGGAAATAATAAATATGTTGCAAATAACTTATAATAGTAAGCCACTTTAAGGGGGCTATAACTAAAAGTTTTCAATAAGAACTTAATTCACAATGTGATGATAATAAACTTACAACTACCTCCTATATATACCATATTTATGCCATGGGTTCCAACTAGGCCAACCTAACTACCCATATAAGACTATGCAAATTATTATATAACTTAATTGAGGGTAATGTTAGCCAGAAGTTGGTTAGACATCCCCAAGCACACTATAGGTTAAGGGTGTTAGCAGTTTTAGTGGTCAAACAAATAAACTTTCCTAAGGTATTTCCAATAGCTCTTAAATTGGTACTGTAGTGGTAAGGCAGCCTAACCCATATAAAAGTGGTATGGAAAGAATCTCTTCTTGGGGTGAATGAAGGATCTCAAGGTCTAATACTCATGAAAGTATCCTTTAATGACCATGGGTTGGATTTTAAGACAAAGTCTTTATCTCTAATCAATTTGAATTCCAAAATGAAGAAACCTTGGGTGCAACGGTAAATATAGATTTCACCCTCCAAGGCATGCTTCTAGGTTCGGGAGATCTATTCATGAAGTTCAATTAGTTTTGTTTAGAACTTATTAAATTTGCAAATAAGAGCATTGTCACTTAGATACTCCTTCCAGTATAACTTCAGGATTAGCTGGAGACTCGAAATAGTTGGCATAGCCTTTCTCCAAGTATCAGCCAAAAAGCCTTTGGGATTCATACAAATCCTATTTGCCATGCCACCTAAGGTGCCAGCAGGGCATATTACCAGGTCATCTTTGTATGAACCTTGACTGGAAGCCCTATCCACAACATTGTTGGCCATATTGCCATTAGAGGGAAACATGGTGCTCCTTAGGCTCAGTGGGCTGGCACAGTCTTCCCTGAATTGGAAGTCGCACCATTATCAGAGCCAATGCCCTTAGAACATTCTGTCCCAGCCCTGCCTGCCATCACCATATTATGAGGGTGTGGGATAGCTGTTATTGTTTCAAACCATGTGTGATGGAGTGGATGAACCTTGGAATCATTTGAGGGAGCTGTCAAAGGAGAGTTATGACACAGATATTCTTCTTTTGTTTCATATCACCTCATTGAGCTCTTTGGCAGCATTATCTGCCTCTTAAGCTGTTTTATATCTGACCAATGCATAACCCTGGATTGTCTGCAAATGTCAATTGGCATAGGTATTGACATCTCCATGATGTCCGAATAAGGAATGGAAATCCTTTTCCTGAATAGGAAAGGAAATGTTATGAATGAGTATGGAGAAACCTTTGTTTTTGTCCCCGTTCATTGGAGTCTGCTTGAAGTAGGGTATCATTCAGCTTTGTCTGTTTCGATAAATATTTATAATTTAATAAATATATTTATTCATTAAATTAAGTAATATTAAAATATAATGAAGACATTATATAAATAAAATTATAAAAATCTAGCAACTTAAGACTATTCTTTGATTATCATATATATAAATAAATAGTTCACATTTATGTGACCCTAAACAGCTATGATAGGATACCATTTAACACATTTAACTCCCTGTTTTTTGCAACCCAAAATGGTATCATAATCTTTGCATTTTTGCACCCCTAGATGGCTCGTCAAAAACTCTGTTAAATGGCAGCAAAGCATCTGTTATTGTAGAGCTCGTGACAGAGTTGTTGGCAACAAAGGAGAAGTGGCAGAATACTATGTGGCAGAGTTGAGAGCTGAGCAGATGTACTTGAGCTGCTGGACCCTGGGTGAACCTAGGTTTGACGTGGTCCTGTATCCAGAACCAAACTGGACCCAACAAATACGCAGAGTGAAAATGCTGAACCTGTTAACTTAGCATATGACATTTATGACAAAAGTGCAAGTCTTTGAACCTTAAAATGGATGCTCCTCAGCATGTAAAGACTTAAGTAGCACCATGTGCTGTAGTTATAAGTTATAACAGATCTGATTTAGAATGCATATTAATATTTTTGAAAGATTATTGATTTAGCGATTTTCTATGGCAACATATGAACAATATTCTCTAATGTTGCTTAGTTTTGACTCTTAATGTTAGTCTGCCTCTCCGATGTGACAGTAAAACATGGAAAGTTGTAATTTGGAGTTTATATTTTCATTTTAGTTCTATGCTGATTGTATTCTGGAATCTTGTCAGGAATGAGCCTGCCTCTCCTGTGCTTGCACAAAAGAAAAGGAAAAGAAAGGACATTAAAAAGGCACCAAATGCTGAGGATATCCCAAAGAAACTGAAGATGGGCACTATTCGAATAAAAGCAGCTGCAAGAACTGCACCTTTGGTGGGCATGAATGTAAAGAGTTCTGGTCAGGATAGAACTTGTCTTTCTGTTAATGAATATTCAGATGACAAAGCAAGCAAAAAGCAAGAATTAAAGTCTACAAGCACTAGTCGTGAATCTAGTTTGTTAAAAGCAGGACATAAAGAAGCTGCCAGTAAAGTAGAGCCATTTGTCCAACATTTGAAGGCCTGTGATAAGAATGGGGGAATTCTAAATGGTTTTGTCACAGGATACAAAGATAGTTCAGTTAAGGGAGAAATTGTCATCGAACCTTCTGATGATGACATCTTCAACTATTCAAGCAAATATACTACTCCAAGAGCTGATTGCCAGGCAAGAGAATCTGTGAAGGGTGTAAATGATGTGTCAAGTGCTGATAAAAACATATCCATAGAGAGAGCTGGAGAAGACATTTTTCCCAGGGATCTGAATGCTGTTGGAAACAAGCTATCTGTACCCAAATCTGTAAGTTATGCTGTCTGTTGAAGCTTCTTCCTGTGAGCTATTCTTAGAATATTGCTTGAATGGATAAATTTTAATTGACAGAATATTGCAAAAAATGAATTTTTTCTACTGCAATTGTCCAATGCATTAGCCTTTTATTAGCTAGCATTCTTATAATTTCTCGCTAAATGTAACCTTTTACAGAAATTATCACCATTGGTTCCCAAGGAAGCTATTCTTGCAAGACCAAAATGCACTATATTGGAGAAAGCTTTTCAAGATTTGGAAAAGGGAGTTGTAGAATGTATGTCTTTGAGTTTTGTGTTTATACTCAATACTTCTTTCTGAGATTCAACAAACTATTATTTTTCCTGCAAATTGAATTCTAAAATTTCCCTGCTTTTGTCACTAACAGTATGCCCTCCCACTGCCGATGCTCGAGAATCGGAGCAATCATTCCAAGCAGTTAAAAAGCGATTGCCTCGTGAGGTCAAGCAGAAGCTTGGAAAAGTAGCTAGGTTGGCGGTATGCATTTTAAAGATTTCAAGCTAAAATATATATATTTGTACTGTTCTTATAATCATCAATGCAAGAATGTTTGGTGGAATATTAATTGATAGCATTCATAGGATATTATTATTCAAGGAAATCAACTGCTGTAGGAAATACCATAAATTTATTAGATGCTTTGTGTGAAAAACTATATGCATACTGTTTTTATAATCATCAATTCTGGTGTTTATATATGCAAGAATGCTTGGTGGAATATTAATTGATAGAATTTTGTCAGATACCATTATTTAAGGAAGTAAACTGCTATGGGAATTCCATAAAGTTATTAAATGTTTTATTATCCTTGCTCTAAAAGTATTCTCATAATTACATGCAAGTTTGTGTTCAAATTCTAGATCATATCAGGTTCATCCCGGATTTGGGGAATGAATCCCTGTGCTTTTGATATAAGTAATCAATGAATGGAAAATGTCTAATCTTTACTTCTTTGAGTATGCAGGCAAAACAAGGAAAAATATCAGATGAAGTAATTGGTCGTCTCATGGGCATTTTGGGCCATGTAATGCGGCTAAAAACATTGAAGGTGGGCATAGACCCTCTCTGTTTTTGTTACCTAGAATCATTTTATCTGTTATTGAGGTTAAGGCTCCAACTTTATAACAGATGTTAACAAGAGAATATACAAGGAAAAGCTATGTACCAGGTACCACTCAGACTGTACAAATTCGAAAAGCTTAGAAATATGTTACATGTTCAAGATAATGAGATGGCAATTAAGAGGGCTGTCAAAAATTTAGTCATCTGACTCTATTACACTGTGATCCCATGGCATGCACACCTTAATTACATGTAATTAAGTCTTGATTTATGTATGGGGGTTTGTGTGTACTGTCCAAACATGGGTCATAACTCGTAAGTACATAAATTACAAATTAAGTTTATTTATTTTTAAGATCAACAAATTTCTAAGATATACATAAGTACAAGAATTACATCTTTCTGCATAATTTGAGTGATGTGATTCTATGCACCATTTACTTTAGAGGAAGTAAAAGAGTTGTGCATCTGCCTTAGCTCAAACATATTATCTTTGATTGTCAACACACTTATAGCTATATACTTCTACAACCACATCCACTTTCTCCTGTACGAGAAGGTTGTAATAGCTCAAATTTGTAAAGGCTCTATACTACAGACACATAATGCTTCTTGTTTCCAGCCTCTGTTTAGAACTTTAGAGCTCTGTTTTTCACCATTTCCTTGTTTCCTTAACTTGTCTTTGTCACGGCTATCTGCAATTGTGCTGAGATCATATCACTAAGTTTATCTGTTTTGCCATAAATCTCCTCTACTGATCTTTCTATTGTTTAATCACTTTTAAGTTTTAGCATCTAGTCACTTTTTCAACTTATTGTTTTCTTTTTTATCCTAGTACTTCACTTATGTGATTGGGTGTACTTTCATGTCCCATTGACATACTTTGGCCATAGTGGACTTTAATGTGATTTCTTTCGTTATTTCTATTAAGATCAATTAAACATGAAAATATTTTTCTTTTCCCTTTCTCTGTTTAGCTATCATATTATCCCAACCGCTCTAAAACTAAACTGTATGTGAAAATTTGCTTCCCAACATAGGGTCCTTGCCTGTCTACCCAAGGCTTTTGGCATAAGCTGTAGTGCTATCCCAGTAGCTCTCTTGTTCCGTACTGCAACTTGTAAGGTGATAGCCATTTAGCTTCAATAGAATATTTTAGCTCTTAATAGTTAATACTTGAGCAAAAAGTATCAATCTTGTAACCATTGTGAAGTGATTGGACCAAATAGTGTTGTGAACTTCTGACACGTGTTAGAGGGTTTAGAATACCAAAAACAAGTTTACTGTAGGAAACATCTGTCCTTGGAAGAATCCTAGAGTTGGGCAGATTTAGTAGATGCACAGTATATCTGCATCATTTCTATGCTCTTTCCATGTTGGATAAATTCTTCAAAGACCCTCATTCCATATCTCCTACCCATTCCACCATAGAGAAGTCATCTAATTGTCCATTTTTCTGGGAGAAGATTACAAACTGTCTACTTTCTAACTGTTTTTCTGCTTTTGCATTCTACCAGGAGCATGCACAACTCAACCATGTATTTTTCAGACCAAAGGGCTTTAGTAGTTGAAAGGTAAACCTTTACCGAAGCCTTCCTCCACACAAATCTGAGGATAGTTTTGCTAGTAATCTTCAATGTTAGATCTCCAAGACATGGAGAACCTTCTCTATGGAGCTCTCAACATTTTTCAGGGCTCATCTCCTCAAAAACACAGGGTAAGTTTGGGTAGGCTAACTGATATGGGGGGAAATGAAAAACAAAATTACATTAATGTCCTCAAATGACAAAAGTAGGTAACTAGGACTCTTAAATTACATTTAGTTACATCAGATGTTTTTAAGGTAAATACTTAAAGGGACCCTAGAATCTGATAAGTAGCTAAATGGTAAGCACTAAAGCAATGAAAACAAAACATTGGATTAGAGAAGAAAAGGTTCATTGCAAGGATATTAACAGCCATTCAAATGAAAAGTATCTGTAATAACTTGGCTTGTAGAAACAAAATTGCTGATTGTATGGTCCCTGCACTCTTATTTGCAATTGGTCATGGGGCTTCAAGGGCCACTACCTCTAGATCATCAGTTTCTGACATGGAGTTTTACAGTCAACTGATGGCTAGTGACAACATTTGATCTATGCAAATCCACACCTGGAAATTATCAAATATCAACACACCCCTTGACAGATGCAGCTCTACTTATCCCATAAACTCTTAACGGTCAGCCATATGGCCAATGATGCAGCATTTACTTTTGTTAGCAAGCCCGCACCTTGAAAAATCAAATATCAACACATTGTTGAGCGAATGCTGCTTTCATTTTATGATTAAACTAAAACTGGCCTTGAATGCCCTAGTAAGAGTTTTACTGTTGGCTTAGAATTAAGTTTTGTATGAACACATTTATTAATATGGTGAACGAACAAACAAATTCTTCCCTAACTTTGTTGGGTGAGTCAATGACAAATGGAACACAGCACAATCTGCTGTGTTTTGACTGGTGCAGATAAAATTATTGCCCATGAACAATTTTTAGATAGAGAAAGCAAGTGGAGCATCCCAAGCAAAACAACCAGGATCAAAGATAACTTTATGGCATGAAATTGTAGTTATGGATCATGGCATTTGGTGATACATGTCATGCCACCTTATTCAACATACTTGCCAGTACTGTTTCCTTAACTCGTGATGCCTCCAAGTTCAAGAAAAATATTCATGAGAAAGAAAATGTAATGTTTCTGTTCTTCACGGAAATCCAACATATTTATCCCTCTAATATGTATTTTGCATAATGGCTCAAGAGAGTGATGTTGGTGTTGATTGTGGATCTCTATGAAGCAGATATAGCTGTGTTTACCTTTGGTTAGATGAAAATTTGGGTTAGCACATTCACTCCTGTGCTCTGAGTTGTTGATCTTGATCTGTAGCTTACCCTGTGGCTGCAACAATAGCAAGCAAGACATGGAAGAATTGAATGAAAGGGAACATTTGCATGCCCAAAAGTCTAGGATTGCACGTGCTTATCCAAGACAAATGGAGGAAACTCTTTACCAAAAGATAATAAGATATCAAATACTCTGATTTTAATATGATAATAGAATAAATACATATAGGGGTGAACTGTGATTTATGACAAAATGAGTATCTTCCCTCACAAGCTACTCATAGATCACATGAACTAGATACAATGAACCTACCTATTTTTGACTTATAGAATGATTCATATTTGAGGGTCTCCACCACATCAGAATGGCTTATTATTTACTGTATTAGAACTAACACCTTAAACAAAATATGAGTTTAAGTACAAAATATCCTATGTACATAGATATATTATTCAAATGCTGCATGTAGGTATGTAACATGTTCTATCACTTGGGAAGCTTTTCCCCCAAAATTAAGTATCGATTTGAAGGTCTCTGGTACATCTTTTTCATTTGCTGCCACTTCTTCCTTTGCTCAGAGACTATCATTTTTACCTGCTAGAATGCATAGAAGATTTGAGAATGGTGTTTTCTTGATGAACTGCATAAAAGATAAAACCATTGATTGTTCTTTTCTTAAGAATTGTGGAGGTGTCACACCAATCCAACTAGGTCTCAACTAAGATATTAGTAAGGTTCTTCCATGTATGACTTGAAACATGATCTATATAAATCTGCAGTGGGGATTATTCAAACTCAACTTCTTTTTAATCACTTTCTCTTGGGATTAAAAAAGAAGGGTTTCATGACTTAAGAGTTAAAATGTTTTCCTTTCTTTCAAGTGCATTTATGTCCCATACAATTAGATGTTTCTCTTCTTCATGAAGATCCTCATCCATACTACTTGTGGTGGTTCCCAATCTCCATAGGGATCTTCATGCCACACTTCTTGTTCTATCTACTCAATTTTCTCTCTAATCACATTCTAAGATTTAGTCCTAATGGTGGGCATGCTGGAGATATACTCCCTTTTTATAAGCTAGATTTTTTAGGCTGAAATCAATGATCATCTTGCAGAATTTTGTTCTCACACGATCCTTCATTGAAAAATATGAGAGAATACTTATTTACAAGTTTCAAACAAAAAACCTGCACCTCAAGATGTGGTGGCTGTGAAGTTTTACTCGACAAAAGACAGGGTACTATAAACTGCCATGCTTTTTCAGGATAAGATAGAAATGCAACTTGTAGTGGCTATATGTCCCTCAATACTACTTGAAAAATTATGATTACCTCTTCATTAGAAGCATCTTTGAGTTTACTTTCTAGCCAAATAAATATTTGTCACAATTTGGCATGTCAACAGAAAGTTATACCCTCTGCAATGCATGGTTCCTGAATAGATACATGGAGAGGGATATGGTCTTATTTATGACTATGACAAGCTAAGCAGTTTCCCACACAAGCTAACTATAAAATGATGCATGTATTTGAGAGTCTCTGCCGCATCATCATGGTTTACTTTTTATTTTATTAGAACTAACACCTTACAAAAAATAAGAGCTGAAGTACAAAATGGCTTATGATCATCGATATTATTCAAATGTTGTGCTTAGGTATGCAACTTGTTTTGGCAGTGACAAATAGAAATAAATGTGAGAATCTACAAAGCACAAAGCTCCCTTTCAAGCAATTTTTCATCCACTGCATGCCCAAAGTCAAGTAACTTGTCCTTTGTTACTTGTGTTTCAAAGCTGCAAGTCATATGCTTTACCACTGTCTAGTTTTCCTTGTTATTGGCTTCACAGATTAGCTTTCCTTGGTACTTGTTTTCAGTATATACACCAAAAGGTTCATAACAAATGCAGTTTATTAACATTTGCCATAGACTTAAAATATAACCAAGATTGAAGTCCAACCCAAATTGTTATTCTGTACAATCCAATTTCATATGAATGTTATTGACTAGAGTAGTCTTGTAGCAGCATGCTGCATTCGTTCTGACAATTGTTGTTTTGAGTAGCTTCCAGATGTTCACCCGCCCTTTCAGATTTGTGAGACCTTCTTCAAGTTCCTTCACAGAGATATAATTGCTCTCTGAATGGCGCTACCTGTACCATCTTGCATGTGTTTCAGTGGACTCAGTTCCAGCAATTATTTATGGTGCACTTGTGTCTATTCCAGTAGAGCAAGTCTGAACCTTGAAAACATCTACAATGTTCCAAGTTGAACATGTCTTTGGACATCAGTAGTTTCAGGGTTATCAGATTGAACCCACATTTCATTCCATTCTGTTCGCCATTATCTATGATTTTCTTTTTCTGTATGGGTTTTGGTACCTTTATTCACAGCTTCAATATTTAAAAGGTACTTTGAACATGTTTGGGACTCTTTTGTCAATCACTCTCTCTGAGCAGCTATTTAGATTTAATTTACTACTGTCCTTTTTCCTGTTTTCATTTTCACATACTCCTTGGCACTGTCTGCTCTTCCCTTCTTTCCTCTTCATATGCTCCTTCATTCCCTGATTTTCATACCTATGAGGCTATGACCCATGCTCTTCTGGCAATGAGTGAATAGTCAAACTCAATTGCTGAAAACTGACACCAATTTCCTTTCCTTTCAATTTCATCAATAAATGAAGAGTGTTTTGAAAAATCTGCCAAAACATTGTTCAGAATAGCCTTGAACTAAACACATTTGAATTTATCAATTTTAACAGGATACAGAAGTCCTTGCAGATTTTCCTCCATAGCATTCATTACTTCTTGTATTTTGCTTACTTCAAATATGGCCACTGTGGAGATAAATAAATCTAAATTATTAATTTTTAACTATGCAGAGGAACTTGAAGGAAATGGTTGAGTCTGGAATTTCAGCCAAACAAGAGAAAGAAGGTAGAATTCAAGATATCAAAAGAGAAGTAACTAAAATGGTCCAAATGCAGGTTTCTTCTTTG